>CM019072.1:120838847-120990355 GCA_009667805.1 Leptobrachium leishanense | reverse complement strand
TGCTGTTGCTATGTTAACTTTCCTTTGCTGCTGTTTATTAGTAAAGAAAAGAGAATGCAAAATATTCGCCTCCTGTCTTTATTAAAATTAAGATTATTCTAACACCAAGGCTTGAATAATCCACAATTATAGGGAGATGCTGGATATTACCTGGAATTCCTGGCTGCAGGGGGCGCTCTAATTATAGGGAGATGCTGGTTATCACTCTGTATCCCTGACTGCAGGGGGCGCTCTAATTATAGGGAGATGCTGGTTATCACTTGTATCCCTGACTGCAGGGGCGCTCTAATTATAGGGAGATGCTGGTTATCACTCTGTATCCCTGACTGCAGGGGGCGCTCTAATTATAGGGAGATGCTGGTTATCACTCTGTATCCCTGACTGCAGGGGGCGCTCTAATTATAGAGATGCTGGTTATCACTCTGTATCCCTGACTGCAGGGGGCGCTCTAATTATAGGGAGATGCTGGTTATCACTCTGTATCCCTGACTGCAGGGGGCGCTCTAATTATAGGGAGATGCTGGTTATCACTCTGTATCCCTGACTGCAGGGGGCGCTCTAATTATAGGGAGATGCTGGTTATTACTCTGTATCCCTGACTGCAGGGGGCGCTCTAATTATAGGGAGATGCTGGTTATCACTCTGTATCCCTGACTGCAGGGGGCGCTCTAATTATAGGGAGATGCTGGTTATCACTCTGTATCCCTGACTGCAGGGGGCGCTCTAATTATAGGGAGATGCTGGTTATTACTCTGTATCCCTGACTGCAGGGGGCGCTCTAATTATAGGGAGATGCTGGATATTACCCGGTATCCCTGGCTGCAGGGGAAGGGGGGCTCCTTTTGCCATTAACCCCAATCCTGGGATATGGTTGCATATTACTCAGAATCCCTGCGTGTGATTAATGTGATGAAAATCCAGACCTTTTTAAAAAGTATATCTATTTATTTTTAAATATCAGCGCTGTGATATGTGTTGTCGCTTTATGAATGAGTAGATAAAGAATGTAAAAAAAACAACAAAATACCCATAAGTTTTAACAAGTGGATGTCGCCATCTAGTGGAAGATTATTTTAATACTGCAGTGCCATTAATCTCCTTTATTCTTATAACCTAGTGAGCCCCCCTTGTACCGAGGCAGACCCTGTGCAGCAAAGGCACAAAGGAAATTGGATTTTTTTAAATGGGTTTCCCTCCCATCTGGCAGGGAATTCCCTATACAGGAGATGCAAGGGTCTATTAGTCCCTTTATTACTGGTACCTATTTCATACAGCAGGGGTCAGCAACCTTTGCCCTCCAGATCTTTTGGAACTACACTTCCCATGAGGCTGTAAGAACATAATGTGTAGCTGAGCATCATGGGAGATGTAGTTCCAAAATATCTGGAGGGCCAGGGCTGCTGACCCCTTACATTCAGGGTCATATGAAGGATCATTGCAAAGTCCAGAGACACGGACATATGGTTCGTAAAAATAAAATAAAAATATTTCTTTGTTTTAATTAAATTAATAAACGTTTAACGTGGTTTCATTTATTCAAAACACATTTTGTTAATTGTATAAGGTCAGATTTGTGTTGTTTTTTCACAACATTAAATTTACATAATAATCGACACTAGATATTGGCTATGGCCAGAAAGGCTTCCTCGGAATCGGTATCAGCCCTGAAAAAAATGACATCGGCCTATCCCTACTATAAATGATAAGTATATTAATTAGCTGCCGGTGTAGGCCGTGACAATTTTTCACTTGTTTTCATGGTGATGCGAGGTGAAGGGTTAAAAATCACTTATTTAATCTTGGCAGACTGTGTAAATCCATCTTATATTATGTCATTGAGCTTTAAACCCTGACATGGGCAGGTGTGTCTTAGGACCCTGTGACCCCACTCTTGACACGGGGGGGGGGACAACAGCGAAAGGTGACCGACCGTTAGTTCTGCAGACAGTGATGCCTTCGGTGTAATATTTGACCTGCATTTGCTGAGATTACTCAGAATCCATGAAATATGTATGAGTGGAGAGACACAAAAAGATCTTTTAAAGCCACTCGTTCGATCCAGGTTCAGACAGATCCACGTGTTGGCCGCAGTTTGGGCGAGTCGGAAGCAAACTAATTTCCAAATCACTTAATGGATGCAAACCATTTGGGATTATTATTATTATTATTCTTTATTTATAAAGCGCCAGCATATTCCGCAGCGCTGTACAATAAGCACAGTATAGACAGGGTTACAATACATTGAACAACATTTGACAAACAGTACAGGAGGAGATGAGGCCCTATTCCCGTAGGAACTCACAATCTAGGAGGGTTGGGGTTGGAAACAGGAGGAGAGGACTGTAAGGTGAGAGTGATTGATGGTTGCGTCAGTGAGTTGGGTGGTAGGCTTCCCTAAATAGGAATGTTTTAAGGGAGCGTTTGAAGGAAGAGAAGTTAGGGGAAAGTCTGACAGTACGAGGGAGAGCGTTCCAGAGAGTGGGGGCTGCGCGTGAGAAATCCTGCAGTCTATCATGGGAAGAGGTGATGCGGGGAGAAGCTAGGCGCAGGTCACTGTTTGACCTTAGGGAGCGGGCTGGGGTGTATTTGGTGATTAGTGAGGACAGGTAGTGGGGAGCTGAGTTAGTGAGGGTTTTGTAGGTAAGGATAAGGATTTTGAACTTAATTCTGCAGTGGATGGGGAGCCAGTGAAGGGACTCGCAGAGGGGAGCGGCAGAGACAGAGCGGCGGGTGAGGTGAATTAGCCTGGCGGAGGCGTTCAGGATGGATTGTAGGGGGGAGAGGCGGGACAGAGGGAGGCCAGATAAGAGATTATTGCAATAGTCGAGTCGGGAGATTACCAGGGCGTGTATGAGTTGTTTTGTGGTGACAGCGGTAAGAAATGGCCGAATTCTGGAAATATTACGCAGTTGGTATCGGCAGGAGGAGGAAAGAGACTTGATGTGGGGGATGAAGGAAAGAGCAGAGTCAAGTGTAACTCCAAGACAGCGAACTTGGTTTGATGGGGAAATGGTGATACCCTCCACCGTGATAGAGAAGTCAGGAGGTGGGGAGGCATTGGAGGGAGGAATAAGTAGGAGTTCAGTCTTCGACATGTGGATCTTTAGGTAGTGGGAGGCCATCCAGGAGGAGATGCCAGATAAACAGTCACTGACTTTTGAAAGGACAGGGGGAGAGAGATCAGGGGTAGAGAGGTAGATCTGAGTGTCATCAGCATAGAGGTGGTAATTAAAGCCAAAGCTGTTGATGATTTTGCCCAGGGAGGAGGTGTAGATGGAAAAGAGTAGAGGACCAAGGACAGAGCCTTGAGGTACACCAACAGATAGAGGCAATGAGGAGGAGGAGTTACCAGCAAAGGACACACAGAAGGACCTGTTGGATAAATAGGATTCGACCCAAGCAAGTGCAGTGTCACCGAGACCCAGAGAGTTGAGGGTCTGTAGAAGGAGGGGGTGGTCAACAGTGTCAAAAGCAGCCGAGAGGTCAAGCAGGATGAGAATAGAATAGTGGCCGTGTTTTTTAGCAGTTAGGAGGTCGTTGGTGACTTTGGTGAGGGCAGTTTCAGTTGAGTGTAGGGGACGGAAGCCAGATTGCAGGGGGTCAAGTAGGGAATTGGAGGACAGGAAGAGGGAGAGGCGGTTGAAGACTAGTTTTTCTAAGAGCTTGATGTGAAGGGAAGCAGGGATACAGGGCGGTAGTTGGATGGAGAGTTGGTGTCTAGGGATGGTTTCTTTAGTAAAGGGGTAACTAGCGCGTGTTTGAAGGCGGATGGAAAGGAGCCAGTGGAGAGAGATAGGTTGAAGATGTGTGTGAGAGCAGGGGTGAGGGAGGAGGAGAGGGGAGGAATTAGATGTGAGGGAATGGGGTCGAGCGGGCACGTGGTGAGATGTGAGGAGGACAATAAGGAATTGACTTCCTCCTCAGTGGCTGGGAGGAAGCGGCAGAGGGTGGCAGAGGGGACCTGTGGGAGTGGAGGTGGCAGATAACTATCTTGTGTTGGGATGTTGCTTCTGATAGTTAAAGTTTTACTGAGGAAGTAGTCTGCCAGGTCTTGAGCGCTGAAGGCAGCTGAGGGGGAGGTGCAGGTGGGTAGAGGAGGGTGTTGAAGGTGGACCAGAGCCGTTTAGGGTTGGAGGACAGCGTAGATATAAGAGATGAGAAGAAGGATTGTTTGGCCAAGTGGAGGGCAGAGGTGTATGACCGGAGAATAAACTTGAAGTGAACAAAATCAGCTTCAGAGCGGGATTTCCTCCAGGCACGCTCTGCGGTGCGGGAGCATCTTTGCAGGTAGCGAGTCTGGAGGGTGTGCCAGGGCTGAAGCTGGCGGCGTGGGGCCTTACAGAGTCGAAGAGGAGCAAGAGTGTCTAGAGCAGAGATAAGAGTAGTGTTGTAGTGATTAGTGGCAGCATCAGGGCAGGTGAAGGATGAGGTATGAGGGAGGTGGTGAAGTAGGTTGGAGAATTGATGGGGGTCCACAGCATGTAGATTTCTGCGAGTGTGTGTGCGGGGTGGGGGAGCAGGCTGTTTAGGAAGTCCAGATAGGTTGAAAGAGAGAAGGTGGTGGTCAGAGATGGGGAAAGGGCGACAGTTGAACTCAGAAATGGAGCAGAGGTTGGAGAAGACAAGGTCAATAGCGTGACCATCGCGGTGGGTAGGGAGGAGGGAGGATTGTGTGAGTCCAAGAGAGGACGTGAGTGAAAGAAGTTTGGAGGCAGCAGGGGCGGAAGGATCGTCAATGGGAATGTTGAAGTCGCCGAGAATTAGGCATGGAAGATTAGAAGACAGGAAGTGAGAAAGCCAGGTAGCAAAGTGGTCAAAGAACTGGGAGGTTGGTCCCGGTGGGCGGTAGATGACTGCCACCCTGAGGGCCAGAGGAGAGAACAGGCGGATGCAGTGTGTCTCGAAGGAGGAGAAGGAGAGGGATGGGGGTGGAGGGAGATGCTGGTAGGTGCAGGTGGGAGAGAGCAGGAGTCCGACCCCGCCACCATTTCTCTCACCCGGTCTGGGGGTATGGCTCAAGTGTAGACCACCATGTGAGAGAGCCGCAACGGAGGCCGTGTCAGAGGGCGTTAGCCAGGTTTCAGTTAAAGCTAGGAGGTTGAAGGAGTTTGAAAGGAAGAGGTCATGGACGGCTGTGAGTTTGTTGCACACAGAGCGAGCGTTCCAGAGGGCGCAGGAGAAAGAGGACAGGCGCTGAGGGATTATGGGAATGAGGTTGCTGGGCTTGCAGGGAGGTGATTTATGTGCGATGGAGATAGGATGAGAGGGAAGTATTGGATGTGTTGTGGGGCCAGGGTTAGGGGATATGTCACCTGAATAGAGTAACAGCAGGAGGGTGAGAAAGAGAAGGTGGGAATGGGATTTGTGGGAGTGATTGGCAGCACGAGAGTTCATCCGGGTTCCTGTTTCGGGATGCAAGAAGGTCCAGACTAGCTGGTTTGCCTGGCACAGACCCTACTAATGCGTGTAACAAGGGCGCTCAGTGATACATTAATCCTGCACTGTATTTATTCTGTGCAGGATTCACCTTTACAGAGAAAGACTATGGGACTAGAAAAAGTGTAAAACCCTTCAGTGAACTCTCATACTCGGTGTTACGATTGATTATACTCATGCCATGGGAGATATGACAGCAATGGCAATTGATACCCACCTATTTCCCGTGCTATGGACCCCCAGGCTTCTCTGTACAAAGCTGTTCGGCGTTCTAAGAGATTAACCATTATTTCTCTATGGGGATTTCACTGCCGTTAAAAGGATGCTGAATTGCGGCGAACCGCACTGTATTTTGCTGGCAATTTGCCAATATTTGGCGAACTGCCATGAAATTGCACCGTACTGGAAAATTAACTCACCGTTCGGTGCAATTTGGTGGCAAGTTTGGCGCCTATTGCATAACTCTTAACACATTTCTCCATCCCCTCCACACTATGGGAAATGAGAAGACGAGGTAATGCAGCAATATTAGTCACTTTATTAGTGGGAAGTTAACAATACGGTCGCTTTTGGAGAAAAAGAAATAAAAATATGACTTATTTTACAGATTACCTGGTCATGTGTGGTGAATCCGGCCTTTCCGAAGACATCAAAACGAACCTCCTATGTTACGTGGTTCAAGAGATACAGGGGTCCAAATGACGGCAGCATCTCTTGCATTGGGCAGGGGTACTCCCGCTTTATGAGGTCATCGTGCATTGCCCGCAGCCGGGCAGTCCCAAAGCGACGGCTGACATGGAAGATGTCAGCCCGCTGTAGTTCAAGCCCCAGATCGGCACCAACGGGGGCAAAAAGCTTTTGATATGCTAATGAGTGCTTTTCAAATGTATTACGATGCAAAAATCGAGATAACTCGACTTTGGGAGTGAAGGGGTTAAAGGCCCCGCCGGCGCCTAGGATACGCGGAAGCAGAGTGCGACCAAGGCAATGAAAAGAGCTGGTTTTTAAAGGAAGATAAATAAGACAGCCTGGTAAATCAGCTTGCCCCGTGCAGGACGCCCAGGACACATCTGCCGTACCTAGACCATCACAGCAATCCATGAAAACGTGGCTGAGTGAAGCAGAGGCTGAATCATACATGGGCTGACTTACAAAAAATCCTAAACTGTGGCACCTACATGAAACTGGGAACACGGGCCTAATGGGTCCTTATGTTCAATCTCCCCAGATCTGAGCGAGACAGAGGGCCTGCACCCTGAGCAATGCTCACACGCGCTGCGCCTCTGCACCCAGTGGAATTTGGCCTTACATTAAAAAGGAACTCGTCAAACTCCATACTATTTATTGTAAACCCGGAGGAGAACGACCTGCATTCAAAGCAACATCAAAACAAGAGGCTCCACAATAAAGACGGAGAAAACCTGATCATCTCGACTTTCATTTCAGCAAGAGGCGGCAGGACGTCCAATCACAGCATGTCAGAGGGGACCACTAGCACAGGGACTGCCGAGGGGGCCCAAAAGGAATTCAAGGAATGGCACCTCAGAAGCTCTAATGGGGTGCAGATACAAAAATATAAATTAGAGGGTAACAGCCCCCACATGACAGCTTTAGTGTAAAGCGCTGGAGAAATGGTTGGTCCTCTATCAACATTAACGTTAGTACCAAACTACAGGGGAGAAAATGGCAGATTTAACGTTTCTCATATTTTACCTTCTTCACCGAGCACAGCCCTTCCGTTGAAACGTTGATCAGGTGCATCAACTGCACTAGAGACTGGACATAGCTGGTCAGTGTAGTTCCCACCTGCGTCTTTCGTTGTAGCGTGGTTTCTTTTCAGAGCTCAATAGACACTTTAATCTCTGAAGTATGTTCCTGCGGGTTACAAACACCGGCCTAATCACCCTGAATGGAGAATAGCTGCAGGTTACATAATAGCAACATTCAGCAATGCTGCAGAAACTGCACATACTGTTGTATTTTCCGCCCCTGGACGTTTGCGGTAGTTCGTAGTTGCAAGTGATTTTTACTGTTCGTAGCGTCGCCTGTGACATCAGAGCTTAGTGAATAACTTTATAGTTTCTCCACAAACCTCTCTCAGTCAATGGATACGTAACCATCTGCTGCTCTTATTACAACTGTCCTGTGTGATTTTTATAATCAAATGACACACTGACCAGTCACTGCTTTCAGATATCTAGGGATGTGTTAGAACCAGGGGTCAAGTCCTGGGAAAAAAGTGAGGGAACTCACCCACGAATTCCACAACCCCCATTACCTGAAGAAAATATATATATATATTACGAGTATAGCAGTGCGTGCCGGTGATACCATTTTTATTGGGTTAGCATTACATTTAAAAGACAAGCTTTCAAGAGTGTAACCTGGAAACTATACTGATCAGTGAAAGGTATCACTACGTACAGGTATACTCGTGATTGTGGCAACTGGACTAACGCATTTTATATATAATATATCTCCAGGCACAGACCCCCCCCAGAATTATATACTGTCACGGGATGGCCCAGCACCCTCAGCCAGGGGCGGTGCAGTGACAGTGGTGACATGGACACTTGGGTGTGGTGGCACGCACCCCGTTTTACCAGTATTTTTAGTTAGATGTGATTATTGTGTGGTGTAATAAAGTGTTCCCCGTTGGTTATGGTGTAATGTAATTTTCCCTTTGTTTGCCTTGCTCGCCGCCATTTTCCGATTCTTGTGGCGCAGTTGGAATTTCGATTCGGAAAATGGCCGATCCGAACCATCCGGTTCGGATCGCAAAATGGCCGATTCGGACCATCCGGTCCGAATTGGCGACTCCCTGAAGGATGGTGGCCAATGGGTCCCGGGAGGGCGGGCAAGGAGTCCCATTGTATTCTAATTCTAATGAGAAGTAATAAAAGTCTGTAATGTAAACAATAAAGGCAGTTCCTGCAGTACATTCAGCTGTGTCTGGTGTGGCTTGATTCTCCGCCGTATTTCGGATCTGAGTGTCCCCCGCGGCCTCAGAATACGGTGCCCATCCGATCCGAATCGAGCGCGCTGACCCTGCATCGAGCATCAGGGCAGCGGCGCTACATCCGAAGATTCGATCGGGGAAATTCAGAGATCCGAACCGAAGGGCGCGGCCGCGTACCGCGCTTCGGTATTGCGAGGGATTGCGGTGCGATCCGAATCCCTCGCCCATCCCGGCAGATCCGAAGATTCCTTCAGCCCTGGTCCGATCCGAAAAGTCTCCATTAGTTCCGAAAAGTTACCCGCACCGCGATCGGAAACGTTTCCCGCAAGATCCGAAACGTTTCCCACATCGAACCGAAGATTCCTCCGCGGCTGGCAGATCCGATCTCCACGGACGTCCCACACCCGCAAGGTCAGTGAACCAGCTGCTCGGGACGCTGAGTGCTGTATGGCTCAGTGGTCGGGCTGGTTCTAGGCAGGGGTCCCCTCCACCGCCCGCTAACCCTTCCCCAGGGTCACGCCAGGCCGCACGAGACGCCGAGTGCGCGTCACTCGGTAGTCGGGCCAGCGGTAAGCGAAGGGGTCACGCAGATTGAGCACACCCGCAGGCGGAACAACATCCCATTCCGTCATACTGGTGGCAGCGGTGGGATCGCTCTCTGCAGACCCCTAGGAGACCTACGCCATGGCGGTGTACAACCCCTACAACCGGGACACCCTGCGTGGGATGTTGGAGAACCGGGGAGGAACGCCGGGTAACAAGAAACGGAAGACGCTGATCAAGGAGCTGACCAGGATGGATCAGGACGAGGCGACGACGCCCGTCCCCAGCCCTGTCCACGCAGAGGTGGAGGAAGGCGCTGACCTCAGAGAGGTGCGGCGTCGGATCGCCCTGCTTGGAGATGCCCCGACGACAGAGGACCGATGTGGGTGATTCGGAAGTTTTACCGGGAGTTGAGCTGGAGAAGGAACGCCAGCACCAGCTGCGGTTGGCAGAGCTCCGCGGAGCAGAAACTGATTACAATGACCCGAACCCTACCCCGTGGAACCCTGGGTCGAGACTCACAGCTCGTCTGGAGCTTCACCCTGGGAATCCACAACCCCCAGTGACGACGCTTGCGGGACTCTCAGCTTGCCTGGAGCCTGTACTGAGGACATCACTCATCCCAGCGACCCTCGGATGGAGACTCACAGCCCGCCTGGAGCTGCATCTGAGGACGCCACCTTCCCCACTGAGGAGCGGTGCTCCTGCGCTGGCACATACGCCGACGTGAAGGTCGTGCTGGCCAGAGAGCTGCAGGAGGGCCTGGAGCAGGACCAGGGGTCCACAGAGGAGCTGTGGTACGAGGCCCTGGACCATGAGCGGGACTGCCATGACGTGGACATTCCCTCCGACGCCGACGTCTACCGGGAGCAGTACGCTGTGCGAGCAGCGTTCCTGCAGGGCCGGGCCCCAGAAGGGTGGGAGGACGAGCTCTGGAGTTTGGTGCAGGAGGAGGTCGCACTGGACGCCGCGTACCGCGCGCTCCGGTGGCTAACTGCCGCTCCGGCAGTACGGCCGTTGGGAGGCAGTTCCGTTGCAGGGCCTCGCTACGGAGGCACAGGACTGCTCTACGAGGGCATGGCCGCCGACCCCGATTTTGGAGAAGAGACCGAGGAACGGATGGAGGACATCCTGGAGCGGCGGGAATTGGAAATCCCGTCAGACAGCAGGGACTCAGTGTTTGAGGAGCTGGAGTCCCTGGCTGAGCGAGAGTGGGAGCTCGAGGTGGCTTATCGGAGACTGTTGGACGGCGTTCCGCAGTCGAGCCTGAGCTCCCCGTGGTGGGACGGGTCGGCGGAGGAAGTCGACAGTCCCCAGGTTTGGGACCTATGGGAAGCCGAGGCGGACTCATGGGTGCCCGTGGGGGGGTCGTCTGAGGAAGTTACCCCCCTCACCCCGCAAGAGGACAGGGTGGCCGAGGCCACGGGTCCAGCGGGGGAGGAGACGGATGGTTCCCCCGGGATGGGTTGTGCGCAACCGTCAATTGCCCCGGGGGGTGAAGTGACCATCCTTCCCCAAGGAGATCTCCAACCAGCGGAAGAGCTGGCTACGGGGCAGAGTGCTGCTGGCCTCTGCCCATTGCCCGAAGTCTGCCAGGAGGGGCAGACCGATGGTTCCCCCGGGATGGGTTGTGCGCAACCCTTGGTTGTCCCGGGGGGTGAAGCAACCATCCTTCCCCAAGGAGATCTCCAACCAGCGGAAGAGCTGGCTACGGGGCAGAGTGCTGCTGGCCTCTGCCCATTGCCCAAAGTCTGCCAGGAGGGGCAGACAGATGGTTCCCCCGGGATGGGTTGTGCGCAACCCTTGGTTGTCCGGGGGGTGAAGCAACCATCCTTCGCCAGGGAGATCTCTCACCAGCGGAAGCTGGCTACGGGGCAGAGCGCCGCTGGCCTCTGCCACTACCAAAGTCTGCCCCCGGAGGAGCAGACGGATGGTTCCCCCGGGACGGGTTGCGCGCAACCATTGATCGCCCCGGGGGGTGAAGAAACCATCCTTCCGCAGGGAGATCCTCGCCCAGCTGACGAGCTGGCTACGGGGCAGAGCGCCGCTGGCCTCTGCCCATCCCTCTCAGTTTGCCTCGAGGGGCAGCGCGAGGATGACCCTGTACGACTGCCGCGGCAGCGGTTCAGTCCCCTCGTCGGCGGCCAGGGAGAGCAGCCGGGTTTGACCTCGTTTGTCCTCCCGGTTGCCGTTTCCGTACCCGGTCAACCAGCAGAAGAGCTGACGCCAGGGCAGAGAGCCGCTGGCCTCTGCCCGTTCCGCCCAATTCGCCCCGAGGGGCAGAGCGTGGATGACCCTGGGCGACTGCTGTTGCATTCTGTGATTCTCCCTTCCAGCTGGCTGGAGGAGCAGCCAGGTCTGGCTCTTGTGGTTCCTTCAGTTGCCGTGTCCGTACCTGGCCCTCCAGTGGAAGAGCTGGCAACGGGGCAGAGCGCCGCTGGCCTCTGCCCATTTTTGCAACCTTTGGGCTCGGGAGCCTTACCCCGCCACGGTCCTGTCCCACGGCTGACCTGGGCACCTGGGGCGTGTGCAGTTAGCACCCGGGTTCCCCAGGTGAGTGACAATCCTGGGGGGGCACCGGAGGCCCTCCGGCCCAGAGGCATGTCTTCTCGCCCAGCCGGGGACACCCTCAGGACATGGGGTCCCGACCAGGCTGGCACGGCCGCAAGGCCAAATGGAGAGGCCTGGTGACCCGGCCTCCCCAGACTGACTATGGGCCTGGGAGCACCGACTTCCCCGGTATGACCCGGTGGGGTCAGACCAGGTGCGTCGAACTGGGGGAGGGGGAGGAGTGTCACGGGATGGCCCAGCACCCTCAGCCAGGGGCGGCGCAGTGACAGTGGTGACATGGACACTTGGGTGTGGTGGCACGCACCCCGTTTTACCAGTATTTTTAGTTAGATGTGATTATTGTGTGGTGTAATAAAGTGTTCCCCGTTGGTTATGGTGTAATGTATTTTTCCCTTTGTTTGCCTTGCTCGCCGCCATTTTCCGATTCTTGTGGCGCAGTTGGAATTTCGATTCGGAAAATGGCCGATCCGAACCATCCGGTTCGGATCGCAAAATGGCCGATTCGGACCATCCGGTCCGAATTGGCGACTCCCTGAAGGATGGTGGCCAATGGGTCCCGGGAGGGCGGGCAAGGAGTCCCATTGTATTCTAATTATAATGAGAAGTAATAAAAGTCTGTAATGTAAACAATAAAGGCAGTTCCTGCAGTACATTCAGCTGTGTCTGGTGTGGCTTGATTCTCCGCCGTATTTCGGATCTGAGTGTCCCCCGCGGCCTCAGAATACGGTGCCCATCCGATCCGAATCGAGCGCGCTGACCCTGCATCGAGCATCAGGGCAGCGGCGCTACATCCGAAGATTCGATCGGGGAAATTCAGAGATCCGAACCGAAGGGCGCGGCCGCGTACCGCGCTTCGGTATTGCGAGGGATTGCGGTGCGATCCGAATCCCTCGCCCATCCCGGCAGATCCGAAGATTCCTTCAGCCCTGGTCCGATCCGAAAAGTCGTCCATTAGTTCCGAAGAAGTTACCCGCACCGCGATCGGAAACGTTTCCCGCAAGATCCGAAACGTTTCCCACATCGAACCGAAGATTCCTCCGCGGCTGGCAGATCCGATCTCCACGGACGTCCCACACCCGCAAGGTCAGTGAACCAGCTGCTCGGGACGCTGAGTGCTGTATGGCTCAGTGGTCGGGCTGGTTCTAGGCAGGGGTCCCCTCCACCGCCCGCTAACCCTTCCCCAGGGTCACGCCAGGCCGCACGAGACGCCGAGTGCGCGTCACTCGGTAGTCGGGCCAGCGGTAAGCGAAGGGGTCACGCAGATTGAGCACACCCGCAGGCGGAACAACATCCCATTCCGTCATATATACCCAGCACTGAACCCCCAGAATAATATACACAGCACTGAGCCCCCAGAATAATATACAACAGCACTGAGCCCCAGAATAATATACACAACACTGAGCCCCCAGAATAATATACACAGCACTGAGCCCCAGGATAATATACACAGCACTGAGCCCCCAGGATAATATACACAGCACTGAGCCCCAGAATAATATACACAGCACTGACTGAGCCCCCAGAATAATATACACAGCACTGAGCCCCCAGAATAATTACACAGCACTGAGCCCCCAGAATAATATACCCAGCACTGAGCCCCCAGAATAATATACACAGCACTGAGCCCCAGAATAATATACACAGCACTGAGCCCCCAGAATAATATACACAGCACTGAGCCCCCAGAATAATATACACAGCACTGAGCCCCCAGAATAATATACACAGCACTGAGCCCCCAGAATAATATACACAGCACTGAGCCCCCAGGATAATATACACAGCACTGAGCCTCCAGAATAATATACACAGCACTGAGCCCCCAGAATAATATACACAGCACTGAGCCCCCAGAATAATATACACAACACTGAGCCCCCAGAATAATATACACAGCACTGAGCCTCCAGAATTATACACAGCACTGAGCCCCCAGGATAATATACACAGCACTGAGCCCCCAGAATAACATACACAGCACTGAGCCCCCAGAATAATATACACAGCACTGAGCCCCAGAATATTATACACAGCACTGAGCCCCCAGAATAATATACACAGCACTGAGCCCCAGGATAATATACACAGCACTGAGCCTCCATAATAATATACACAGCACTGAGCCCCCAGAATAATATACACAGCACTGAGCCCCCAGAATAATATACACAGCACTGAACCCCAGAATAATATACACAGCACTGAGCCCCCAGAATAATATACACAGCACTGAGCCCCCAGAATAATATACACAGCACTGAGCCCCCAGAATAATATACACAGCACTGAGCCCCCAGAATAACATACACAGCACTGAGCCCCCAGAATAATATACACACAGCACTGAGCCCCCAAATAATATACACAGCACTGAGCCCCCAGAATAATATACACAGCACTGAGCCCCCAGAATAATATACACAGCACTGAGCCCCCAGAATAATATACACAGCACTGAGCCCCCAGAATAATATACACAGCACTGAGCCCCCAGAATAATATACACAGCACTGAGCCCCAGAATAATATACACAGCACTGAACCCCCAGAATAATATACACAGCACTGAGCCCCCAGAATAATATACACAGCACTGAGCCCCCAGAATAATATACACAGCACTGAGCCCCCAGGATAATATACACAGCACTGAGCCTCCAGAATAATATACACAGCACTGAGCCCCCAGAATAATATACACAGCACTGAGCCCCAGATAATATACACAGCACTGAGCCTCCAGAATAATATACACAGCACTGAGCCCCCAGAATAATATACACAGCACTGAGCCCCCAGGATAATATACACAGCACTGAGCCCCCAGAATAATATACACAGCACTGAGCCCCCAGGATAATATACACAACACTGAGCCCCCAGAATATTATACACAGCACTGAGCCCCCAGAATAATATACACAACACTGAGCCCCCAGAATATTATACACAGCACTGAGCCCCCAGAATAATATACACAGCACTGAGCCCCCAGAATAATATACACAGCACTGAGCCTCCAGAATAATATACACAGCACTGAGCCCCCAGAATAATATACACAGCACTGAACCCCCAGAATAATATACACAGCACTGAGCCTCCAGAATAATATACACAGCACTGAGCCCCCAGAATAATATACACAGCACTGAGCCCCCAGGATAATATACACAGCACTGAGTCTCCAGAATAATATACACAGCACTGAGCCCCCAGGATAATATACACAGCACTGAGCCCCCAGAATAATATACACAGCACTGAGCCCCCAGAATAATATACACAGCACTGAGCCCCAGGATAATATACACAGCACTGAGCCCCCAGAATAATATACACAGCACTGAGCCCCCAGGATAATATACACAGCACTGAGCCTCCAGAATAATATACACAGCACTGAGCCCCCAGGATAATATACACAGCACTGAGCCTCCAGAATAATATACACAGCACTGAGCCCCCACAATAATATACACAGCACTGAACCCCCAGAATTATATACACAGCGCTGAATCCCCAGAATAATATACACAGCACTGAGCCCCCAGGATAATATACACAGCACTGAGCCTCCAGAATAATATACACAGCACTGAGCCCCCAGGATAATATACACAGCACTGAGCCCCCAGAATAATATACACAACACTGAGCCCCCAGAATAATATACACAACACTGAGCCCCCAGAATAATATACACAGCACTGAGCCCCCAGAATAATATACACAGCACTGAGCCCCCAGAATAATATACACAACACTGAGCCCCCAGAATAATATACACAGCACTGAGCCCCCAGAATAATATACACAGCGCTGAGCCCCCAGAATAATATACACAACGCTGAGCCCCCAGAATAATATACACAGCACTGAGCCCCCAGAATTATATACACAGCACTGAGCCCCCAGAATAATATGCACAGCACTGGTTATATGGATATATTTTCCCCAGTTCACATGGATATAATTGCCCCCAGCTCATATGGTATATATTGCCCCCAGCTCGTATGGATAATGCCCCCAGCTCTCATGGATAATGCCCCCAGCTCTCATGGATAATGCCCCCAGGTCTCATGGATAATGCCCCCCGCTCTCATGGATATTGCCCCCCAGGTCTCATGTATATTGCCCACCCCCAGGTTCATGGATAATGCCCCCAGGTCTCATGGATATTGCCCCCCAGGTCTCATGGATATTGCCCCCAGCTCTCATGGCTATTGCCCCCAGCTCTCATGCATATTGCCCCTAGGTCTCATGGAAATTGCTCCCAGGTCTCATGGATGGTGCCCCCAGGTCTCATGGATATGCCCCAGGTCTCATGGCTATTGCCCCCAGGTCTCATGGAAATTGCTCCCCAGGTCTCATGGCTATTTCCCCCAGGTCTCATGGAAATTGCCCCCCAGGACTCATGCATATTGCCCCCCAGGTCTCATGGATATTGCCCCCAGGTCTCAAGGAAATTGCCCCCCAGGTCTCATGCATATTGCCCCCAGGTGTCATGGAAATTGCCCCCAGGTCTCATGGAAATTGCCCCAGGTCTCATGCATATTGCCCCAGGTCTCATGGATATTGCCCCCCAGGTCTCATGGATATTGCCCCCCAGGTCTCATGGATATTGCCCCCAGGTCTCATGGTAATTGCCCCCAGGTCTCATGGAAATTACCCCCCAGGTCTCATGCATATTGCCCCCCCAGGTCTCATGGATATTGCCCCCCAGGTCTAATGGAAATTGCCCCAGGTCTCATGGAAATTGCCCCCCAGGTCTCATTGATTGTGCCCCCAGGTCTCATGGATATTGTCCCAGCTCACCTCTGCTTCTTCTGTGGCTGCTGCCGCTGCTGCCGCACATTGCAGGCGGCCGCGTGCTTCCTGCTTCAATGGCGCTGACAGGAAGTGAAGCCGAGCGGCTCCACTTCCGGTCAGCGGGCCATTCTAACAGGATGCACGCGGCCGCCGGCAATGTGTGGCGGCGGCGGCGGCGTTCGGGTTCGGGCCACAGCGGGAACGCTGCGCTCCCGCAGCGTTCCCGCTGTGGGAGAAGTGCGGGAACGCCGTTCCCGCGCGTTCTCGCTCGACTCGAGCCCTGGTTAGAACCAAATCTATCCTTTGAACCAACATCAAAAAACTCATCTAAACTTTACCCCAAACTAGATGCCGGGCAGGGCCGTAGGGAGGGTGAGGCCAGTGAGGCACTCGCCTCAGGCACAGTTGAAATGGGGCGCAGGAGCAGGCAGAAAGAAAATCAGAGGAATCCCTTTTTTGTTTTTTTTTAAAGCCGCAGGCTGCTGATTATACACCAAGACACGGAGGCTTCATATTATGCTTAACTCTCCTTTACTGAACCATAGCAGCAAAGAAAAAATACAATAAAGTTTTTAATTTGGGACAATGAAAAAAAGTTTTTTGTATTTAGAACAGAAATTGTACAGAACCAATAAGAATAGGGCAGTCCAAACAGTAGCCAATCAGCAGTCACCCTCGGGCATAAATTCCTGGACTGCGCTAACCAAGCCCTCTTTTCTTTGCTGCCATACAGCTAAGTACTTCTCTCTGTTGCTACTGCAATTATTGCCTTAAGATATATATATATATAGTGTATATATTTATAGTTATATTTATCTCTTTGTTGTTTAAGGCGCAATTTATCGCCGGTTCTATATTCTCTTGGTCCCGCTTTTTTCCATCTGCGGTACTGAAGGGGAGGTTGCCGCCAGCTGGTGGGCGCGTTGCTAGGGAGCAGGATGCTCTCTGGCCATGTTCATTAGAAGTGTTTTTTTCCTCTCATCTTTTTTCCTTTCTAGGCACGGCCGCATGGTCTATTCACTCAGCGGCCGGCGCCAATTAGCATAAGGGGTGCGGTTTCGCGCCATTTTGCAGAGGGGTGTCGACTTTCTCCTCAGCTTGCTCCCTCACACTGTGGGCTCGCGCTGAGGGAACTGGCAACATTGTTTCAGCAATTTTTTTCACACTGTTACTGTCTCTACAATGTCGGGTGAAGAAAGCCCCATGACTTCCAAACAGAACTCCGCTTCTGCGGAGGTGATGTCTGCTATTGCACTTATGTCCTCTAAGTTTGAAAATACACTGCTAAAGGTATTTAGTGCACAAAATACTGACAGACAAAATTCAAGCTCAGAACTTGCAAGACCACACACCTCTGACAGGTACTGGTCAGCCCGTGAGGGTGGAGTACCCTTTACTCCTTATGAGGGAGTTAGCCGTCTCCCTAAAAAAACGGTTATAGAAAAGCCTGGTAAATCCCAGACGCCAAAGAAACACACTTGCAAGAGTGACAAGTCACGCAAGCGGAGGCCTACCCGCGAGGCCAAAAAACGCGGGTGGAAACGGGCCAGACGAGCTGATACGAGCTCAAGCAGTTCTGAGATTTATAGTTCAGAGACTGAAAAAAGTGACGAATTTTCAGATTCCAGTGATTATGAGTGGGCACCGGGCGACTCTGAAGGCTCCGTTTCACCTCAGGATGAAGCAGCCCCATTAGATGCTCTGGGGCGAGCAATGTTTGTTCCGGAGCTGATCACACATCCACGGTCATCCGAATGGGCTCCATTGGAGCATGTGGCTAACTACATTGAGGGTCGTATCCGTAAACCATTTGACACAAAGACCCGCAATAAAACTAAGGCTGAATGCCCACGACCAACATTGGCCTCTGACGCTGCTTCGGCACCGGAGGTTAATGAAGATATAGTTGAATTCCTCCAGAAGACTGGTTGGAACCCCAAGAAGGGTTTGGAAGCGACACTGAAAACGTGTCAAGATAAATTGCTGGACATTTTGGGTCCACTGACCAAATTGTTTAATGCCATTGAACATGATCTCTTAGAAAATAATAAACCCGATCTCTTCGAATACCGAGGCTGGGTACAACGAATGGTCTGTGTCCTTGGTAACGCCAATTCGGCTATCTCCACGGAACGTAGACGTTCCATCATTCTACGTATTGAACCAAAATTGGTATCAATGGCCAATAAGGAACCTGGCCTGGAGGCTAATGGTTGCCTTTTTGCAGAGGATTTTATCAAACAGATGAGCTCTAAGGCTAACTCATTTTCAACCATTAATAAGGTCCGAACTTCAATGAAACGAGCTTGCCCCAACAAAATTTTCGACCGGGCCGGGAAAAGTAGAGGCCGTTTTCCCGGCCGGAACCCACAATTGCATAATCGAGGCTTTTTTCAGTCTACCGTCGACCAGAGCCAGCAAGGAACAGCTGGACAAGGGAATTTCTTCCCACAACGAGCCAGACCAGCTCGAACTAGATTCTTCCGAGGTTCTCGTAGACCACCTTATACCGGTGAGTATGGTAAACAACAACATTTTTTCCAAACCCCAATAGGGGGCAGAGTCCATCTTTTTTTCCCAATTGGCGCCAGATCACTTCAGACCCGTGGGTACTAAATACGATTATGGGTCACACCATAGAATTCGATGTGTTACCGATCCAGACATGTATGCCTCTACCACTGTTTATGACTCCAGATCACAGTCATTTGATAGACCAAGAAATTTTGGATTTACTCCAAAAAGACGCTATAGAAAAGGTGTCTCCACCAGTCCCGGTATTTGTAAGCAACATTTTTCTGGTACAAAAGAAGGGGGGAGACTTTCGTCCGGTAATAAATTTAAAAAGCCTAAACGAGTACGTTTCTTATTACCACTTCAAGATGGAGGGTATTCCATCATTAAAAGACAATCTGTGTCCAGGCGATTGGATGGTCAAGATAGACCTCAAGGATGCCTATTTGACGATACCAATGGCGGAACACAGCAGGAATTATCTCCAATTCCTTTGGAACGACCATCTATGGCGCTTCAAGTCCCTTCCATTCGGCCTTTCATCGGCCCCAGATGTTTCACAAAGATCATGAAGCCGGTGGTCTCGTTTTTAAGGACCAAAGGAGTTCGTTTGATTGTATATCTAGACGATATACTTCTTATGGCTCAGGATATTTCCATCATTATGGTTCATCGCGATTTAACGATCACTTTACTAACGAGACTAGGCTTCATGATCAACTGGGAAAAATCCAGCCTGGAACCAGCCAGGAATATAGAATTTCTAGGGTTTCTAGTAGACTCAGTTCTTATGTCTCTCAGTCTCCCGACCGTGAAAGTCCTCCAGATCCGGAGGGAAGTAAGAAGGTTGTCTTCACGACCGATGTTTCCTCTGAGGGCTCTGGCTCGCCTGCTGGGGATGCTTTCAGCATCAATTCAAGCAGTATTTCCAGGACCCCTCTATTATCGAGCCCTGCAAAGGCTCAAAGCATCATGTCTACGACAAGGAATGCTTTATTCGGATTTGATTTCCCTAGACGAAGATTCGCGTATAGAACTTCGGTGGTGGAGGGATCACATAGATACTTGGAACGGTCATTCCTTTTTCCCTCCTCAACCAGAGGTAGTTATAGATTCCGACGCCAGCAACTATGGTTGGGGTGCGCGGCTAGGTTCGATATCCACTGGAGGCAGATGGGCTTTGGCAGAGCCTCCTTACACATAAATGTTCTAGAACTCCTAGCTGGTTTATTCGCTATACAGAGTTTTCTCAAAGACAGAATTTTCCATTCAGTGCTACTCCGCATGGACAATTTCTCTGCAGTACACACATAAATCGGTTAGGGGGTCCCAGGTCAAAACAATTGTCGGAGGTGTCCAAAAGGTTTTGGGGAGTTTGCCTTTCCAACAACATCACAGTGAAGGCCCAATTTATTCCAGGGTTATGCAACGTCGTGGCAGACTGGAATTCCAGGCATTTAGTAGACCTCAGCGATTGGAGGTTAGACAGAATGATATTCCTATCTTTATCGTCCCTATGGGGTCCGTTTACAGTAGACCTCTTCGCTTCTCGTTTGAATACGCAGTTACCACATTATTTCAGTTGGAGGCCAGATCCAGAAGCGTTAGGAACAGATGCTTTCTACCAAACCTGGCCTCAGGGAACCCTCTATGCATTTCCTCCGTTCCTCCTGATTTCCAGGATCGTTCGGATAATGCGATCCAATCGATCAACATTAGTTCTGATCACTCCATGGTGGACGACACAACCGTGGTTTCCCCAGCTATTGGAGTTGTCAGTGGATGTCCCTCGGATCCTCCAGGCGAACCCTGTTCCTCTGCAGGATCCGGAGAACACGTTACACAACGTTCTGTCCGTCCCTTCGTTTCGCCTCATCGCATGGAAGGTCTCGGGCAACCTTTCACTGGTCCTGGAATTTCGGAAGCTACTTCCGATTTACTCTCCAGCGCTTGGGCACCAGGTACTAGAAAACGATATCGTTACTATTGGAACTGCTGGGTCACTTGGTGTTTGGGCAAACATTCCTTTTCAGCTCCTATAGAAGATATTCTTCAGTTTCTCACCTCATTGTTTGAAGAGGCCAGGGCCTATCGTTCTATCAATAATTTCAGGTCTGCTATCTCAGCTTATCATCCCAGTATCGATGGTATCCCTGTGGGTCAACATAGATTGGTATGCAGATTACTTAAGGGTATTCGTTTAAAACGTCCTCCTCGTTCACGTTACACTTTTACATGGGACGTAAATGTAATGTTAGATTTTTTGGACCAATGGCCTCCCAACACAGAATTATCAATCAAGCAATTGTCAGGTAAATTAGCCGTGCTGTTATGCCTAATCTCATGTAAGAGAGTCTCTGACGTCCGTGCTCTGGATCTGTCAGGACGTTCCTTTACCCCAGCTGGGGTAGCTTTTTCCATTTCTAGACGCACAAAAACTGCTATTTCTCACGTTTTTTATCCAGCTTTTCCCCAAAGACCAAATTTATGTCCTGTATCATGTTTACAGGAATACGAGAGGGTTACAGCCCCTTATCGTCTCCCGTCTTTCGATCGCTTATTTCTTACTATGACGAAACCTTACCATCCGGTTTCTTCCACTACCTTGGCTAGATGGGTTAAGTGGATTATGGCAGAAGCTGGTATTGACGTCTCTGTGTTTGGGGCCCATTCCTCTCGGAGTGCGGTAGCCTCTACGGCAATGGCTCAGGGTTGCAGATTAGAAGATATCATAAAAACTGCGAATTGGTCAAATGATTCAACTTTTAAAGAGTTTTATTTTAAACCCATTATTCACTTTGCACATTCTTTTATTAATTAAGCTTTCAAGAGCATAATATGAAGCCTCCGTGTCTTGGTGTATAATCCCTAGATTCTCCTATACGTTTGACGGGGAATCTAGATTATAAATAAGACACGGAGGCGAATATTATCCCACCCATATTTGGGTATTACACCACAAACATTCACCCTACCCAGGGTAAGCTACACTTCAGGTTATGGTTAGGTTAATCATATTAAGTCTGTGTCTCATGACTTCCAAATGAATTTCTGATTCTTTCATGGTATTAATCTTCAGATTCTCTTTCTCCGGTTCCAGGTACATAATACAAAGGTCCGAATCACCTTCTGTTTCCTCCGCTCGTTTTTCCTTTCTACTATTCAAAGGATCTTCGTGATGGCTACATCCAAGAAAAGAGGGCGTGGTTAGCGCAGTCCAGGAATTTATGCCCGCTGGTGACTGCTGATTGGCTACTGTTTGGACTGCCCTATTCTTATTGGTTCTGTACAATTTCTGTTCTAAATACGAAAAACTTTTTTTCATTGTCCCAAATTAAAAACTTTATTGTATTTTTTCTTTGCTGCTATGGTTCAGTAAAGGAGAGTTAAGCATAATATGAAGCCTCCGTGTCTTTATTTATAATCCAGATTCCCCGTCAAACGTAGAGGAGAATCTAGGGATTTACTGCTAAGCAGCAGGGGGCGCCAAAATCCCATTCACCAGCAGACACTTTTTGTGTGTGCAGAAGGTGCCGGGTGTCTGGCCCCGCCCAGCAGGGTTTACTGTCCCACATATTGAGCAAGTCTGGTTGTGAGCGCCCCCTCCCCCCCCTTCAGCTCCACGAAGGAAGGAAGCAGGGCCCGTGTGTGAGTGACAGGCTGTGCAGCTCTGCTCTCCAATGGTATAGAGGGGTGGGCGGGGCTCTAGCGCCCAGAGGCCAGTCTGTAATCTGCACATGAGGAGAAGTGGAAGGAACTGACAGCTCTGGGCGGCAAACCTCTGGCACATGTGGGGGAAACCTCTGGCACGTGTGGGGGAAACCTCTGGCACCGTGTGGGGGAAACCTCTGGCACATGTGGGGGAAACCTCTGGCACATGTGGGGGAAACCTCTGGAACATGTGGGGGAAACCTCTGGAACATGTGGGGGAAACCTCTGGCACATGTGGGGGAAACCTCTGGAACAAGTGGGGGAAACCTCTGGAACAAGTGGGGGAAACCTCTGGAACAAGTGGGGGAAACCTCTGGCACATGTGGGGGAAACCTCTGGAACATGTGGGGGAAACTCTGGCACATGTGGGGGAAACCTCTGGAACATGTGGGGGAAACCTCTGGCACATGTGGGGGAAACCTCTGGAACACGTGGGGGAAACCTCTGGAACACGTGGGGGAAACCTCTGGAACACGTGGGGGAAACCTCTGGAACACGTGGGGGAAACTCTGGCACATGTGGGGGAAACCTCTGGAACATGTGGGGGAAACCTCTGGAACATGTGGGGGAAACCTCTGGCACATGTGGGGGAAACCTCTGGAACATGTGGGGGAAACCTCTGGAACATGTGGGGGAAACCTCTGGCACATGTGGGGGAAACCTCTGGAACACGTGGGGGAAACCTCTGGAACATGTGGGGGAAACCTCTGGAACACGTGGGGGAAACCTCTGGCACACGTGGGGGAAACCTCTGGAACATGTGGGGGAAACCTCTGGCACATGTGGGGGAAACCTCTGGCACAAGTGGGGGAAACCTCTGGAACAAGTGGGGGAAACCTCTGGAACATGTGGGGGAAACCTCTGGCACATGTGGGGGAAACCTCTGGAACATGGTGGGGGAACCTCTGGAACATGTGGGGGAAAACTCTGGCAGATGTGGGGGGAAACCTCTGGCACAATGTGGGAACTCTGGACATGTGGGGGAAACCTCTGGCACATTGTGGGGGAACCTCTGGAACATGTGGGGGAAACCTCTGGCACATGTGGGGGAAACCTCTGGAACAAGTGGGGGAAACCTCTGGCACATGTGGGGGAAACCTCTGGCACATGTGGGGGAAACCTCTGGAACACGTGGGGGAAACCTCTGGAACATGTGGGGGAAACCTCTGGCACATGTGGGGGAAACCTGCTGCCATGAGGACACAGGTAAGTAACAAATACATGGCTGCACCCCCAGCACATTGCTTGCAGCATGTCCCAGGGGTCCAGAGCTCTTGCAGGATCCATTGGAGCCAATCAGTGATAGCTCAGCCCAGCCTCTCACTCCATCCTGTCTCCCCATGTGATGCCCAGGAGGCAGAGCAGCCCTTCACACCTTCACAGGGTTACATTCCTGGTTTTGACGGGATTTTGGGATTATTAACTAAATTCAGTTTAGGGATTGCAGCTGGATTGTTACTGGTTTCTCAGGGGTTAATCATTACTGAAGCAAATCCTGCGGTTTCCATTTTATGGCTACATGTGCCCTAAATGAATCTTATTCTTCTAGAAGTTGTCTCATTAATGGGGAGAGTTTTACATGAAAAATGAGCCCCCCCCTCTGCCGGCACAGACCCCCCCCTCTGCCGGCACAGACCCCCCCCCCCCTCTGCCGGCACAGCCGCAATACCCCATGGAAGAGGAATATTAGGGCACCTCAATGCTGTAACAGGCCGGCCTCACCTCACCCCCTGCATGCATTGAGACATGCTAAAGTTTCACAGGGACATAGCTGAAGACTTTTACATCTCAAGAGGTTCTGCAGAAGCTGTGTCTGTTACTAGGACATGCTTGCCTCGCAGTCATACAAGCTGCCATGTCTGTATCTCAGTGCTGTGTTCAGTGGAGCAGGCGGACAGGGGCAAGTACAGTCACCCAGGACCTTTTAGATGTCTGTCCTTATAAATGTCTGTGTGTCTTTGTGATTTTCTTTGTTTTACATGTATGTATAGTTGTTATCTGTTTCACCCCTTGTACAGCGCTATGGAACTTGTTAACGCTTTATAAATACTTGTAACTGTATGTGTTGCTGTCAGTGTGTTTTAAGGACGGTCATACAGCCTCTGTCAGTGTGTTTTAAGGACGGTCATACTGCCTCTGTCAGTGTGTTTTAAAGACGGTCATACGGCCTCTGTCAGTGTGTTTTAAAGACGGTCATACGGCCTCTGTCAGTGTGTTTTAAGGACGGTCATACGGCCTCTGTCAGTGTGTTTTAAGGACGGTCATACTGCCTCTGTCAGTGTGTTTTAAGGACGGTCATACTGCCTCTGTCAGTGTGTTTTAAAGACGGTCATACTGCCTCTGTCAGTGAGTCGTTTTAAAGACGGTCATACTGCCTCTGTCAGTGTGTTTTAAGGACGGTCAATACGGCCTCTGTCAGTGTGTTTTTAAGGACGGTCATACAGCCTCTGTCAGTGTGTTTTAAGGACGGTCATACGGCCTCTGTCAGTGTGTTTTAAGGACGGTCATACTGCCTCTGTCAGTGTGTTTTAAGGACGGTCATACTGCCTCTGTCAGTGTGTTTTAAGGACGGTCATACTGTCTCTGTCAGTGTGTTTTAAGGACGGTCATACGGCCTCTGTCAGTGTGTTTTAAAGACGGTCATACGGCCTCTGTCAGTGTGTTTTAAGGACGGTCATACTGCCTCTGTCAGTGTGTTTTAAAGACGGTCATACGGCCTCTGTCAGTGTGTTTTAAGGACGGTCATACAGCTCTGTCAGTGTGTTTTAAGGACGGTCATACTGCCTCTGTCAGTGTGTTTTAAAGACGTCATACGGCCTCTGTCAGTGTGTTTTAAAGACGGTCATACGGCTCTGTCAGTGTGTTTTAAAGACGGTCATACGGCCTCTGTCAGTGTGTTTTAAGGAACGGTCATACTGCCTCTGTCAGTGTGTTTTAAAGACGGTCATACGGCCTCTGTCAGTGTGTTTTAGGACGGTCATACAGCCTCTGTCAGTGTGTTTTAAGGACGGTCATACTGCCTCTGTCAGTGTGTTTTAAAGACGGTCATACGGCTCTGTCAGTGTGTTTTAAAGACGGTCATACGGCCTCTGTCAGGGTGTTTTAAGGACGGTCATACTGCCTCTGTCAGTGTGTTTTTAAAGACGGTCATACGGCCTCTGTCAGTGTGTTTTTAAGGACGGTCATACTGCCTCTGTCAGTGTGTTTTAAGGACGGTCATACTGTCTCTGTCAGTGTGTTTTAAGGACGGTCATACTGCCTCTGTCAGTGTGTTTTAAGGACGGTCATACTGCCTCTGTCAGTGTGTTTTAAGGACGGTCATACTGTCTCTGTCAGTGTGTTTTAAGGACGGTCATACTGCCTCTGTCAGTGTGTTTTAAGGACGGTCATACTGTCTCTGTCAGTGTGTTTTAAGGACGGTCATACTGCCTCTGTCAGTGTGTTTTAAAGACGGTCATACTGCCTCTGTCAGTGTGTTTTAAGGACGGTCATACGGCCTCTGTCAGTGTGTTTTAAGGACGGTCATACTGCCTCTGTCAGTGTGTTTTAAAGACGGTCATACTGTCTCTGTCAGTGTGTTTTAAGGACGGTCATACTGCCTCTGTCAGTGTGTTTTAAAGACGGTCATACTGCCTCTGTCAGTGTGTTTTAAGGACGGTCATACTGCCTCTGTCAGTGTGTTTTAAAGACGGTCATACAGCCTCTGTCAGTGTGTTTTAAAGACGGTCATACTGCCTCTGTCAGTGTGTTTTAAGGACGGTCATACTGCCTCTGTCAGTGTGTTTTAAGGACGGTCATACAGCCTCTGTCAGTGTGTTTTAAAGACGGTCATACTGCCTCTGTCAGTGTGTTTTAAAGACGGTCATACTGCCTCTGTCAGTGTGTTTTAAGGACGGTCATACTGCCTCTGTCAGTGTGTTTTAAGGACGGTCATACTGCCTCTGTCAGTGTGTTTTAAGGACGGTCATACTGTCTCTGTCAGTGTGTTTTAAAGACGGTCATACTGCCTCTGTCAGTGTGTTTTAAAGACGGTCATACTGTCTCTGTCAGTGTGTTTTAAGGACAGTCATACTGCCTCTGTCAGTGTGTTTTAAAGATGGTCATACTGCCTCTGTCAGTGTGTTTTAAGGACGGTCATACTGTCTCTGTCAGTGTGTTTTAAAGACGGTCATACGGCCTCTGTCAGTGTGTTTTAAGGACGGTCATACGGCCTCTGTCAGTGACTTTTGTCTCCATCAGTCTCTTTTGTGTCTTTCATAGTAATTGGGAGTGTGTCAGTCTCTGTGTGTGTCTGAGTTTCAATGTGTCTGTTTGTTGGAGTCCCTGTGTACATATCAGTGGGTGTCAGTGAATATCTGTGCCTCTGTTTCAGTCGCTGTGCTGAAGTGGAAATAGGCTGGAAGACGGCCGCCATTGTACACAGGCGGCCATCTTGTTCAGAATATTGGTTCACTTGTATATAACTAGACAGGTTTGTAGCTGAGACTAGAATGAGGTATACGTAGAAATTTAGGAATGCGTTTAGATTAGCAGAAAAGCAATTAAAGCCTTATGAAAGATCTTTGCTGTTTCTGGCATGGAGAAGTAGATATTCCAAGGTCGTTGGGCCCGTGAAAAGACGAAGGAGTATAGAAGACCGGGCCCCAGGCCATCTGAATAAACATAGCCGATAGGGAGGAGGCACTGCCCGGAGAAAGACAGCACAAACAAATCACAGACTGTCAAACTAACGAGAAGTGTATCATTTATAGTTATATGTGGAATGTTCTTTGTGTTCGAATTAATGATGGGAGGTATTAACCCACGTGGGGTGGAATAGAGTGTCATAGGGAGGTGGGCTAATGGGGATGTACCTAATTATGTATTTGGGGCATAAAACCTCATGTCTCTGTGTAATCGGGGCTCACTCTAAGCGATTCAATCCTGTGTGAGCACTTGTGTGACGACACAATAAACTCTTGCCTTTCCTGAAGAGACTCGTGTTTGGACAATCCTTGCTTGTGTCTGGTCCGGCGCCGTTAATGAAGTGAACCTGTCTGACTCCGGCTACAGTGCGTATCTGTTGTTCCTCTCCGTCATTGTTCCCATTTCATGTTTCTGTGTCCCTGTTAATGTGTGTGTGTGTGTCTATCAATGTGTGTGTCTGTCAATGTGTGTGTCTGTCAATGTGTGTGTGTGCCTGTCAGTGTTTCTCATAAAGTGTCTCTGTAACTCTGCGTGTCTCACTGTCTCTGACTATCAGGGTTATTCACAGAGAGGTGAAACTCCGAATGACTGGAGAATTGAAAATTCTAGGTCAAAATAGTCAAACCAGAAAAATCCTCCCATTTATATCACTTTCCAAATCGGCTATTTGGTCTAGATTGTTCTAGTCTTTTGCCAATTCTCCTGATTTTCACCTTTCTCTGAATAACCCTGTATGTGTCTATCAATGTGTGGGGGAAAAAAAGTTGCCCCACACTTTACCTTGCTCCTGGCCCCACACTAAGGCCCGCACTGCTCACTAAGCAGGTTCAGCACGAGCGACACAATGTGATCTGTGCTCGATGGAAGTAAAGGCCATGTTGGTCTCCCACCAGGACCGCCCGGGATTAGGCTGAATGGCCAGACTGATGACTCTCAATGGACCACCAGGGAGACCAAATATATGCCACTTTGACCACTGGACCATCATGGATGGGGCCCCCATCCTCTAAAAACATTAAGCAGAAGAGACGGTAACAGGTCTATTATTTAATAATGTACTATTAAATTTATTAATAATTTAAGTAGATTTTATTGAAGCTGAGTTTAGCTTTCAGGCCTGAAGAAGAGATAAAACAGGGATATAATCTAAAAGGATAATACAAAATGAACGTAGGGTGATATCCCACAAATAACAGATATGCGCAGAATAAATTGGCCACTCACAAGGATTTGGAAATTATTTCTCTCATCATCCTCCAGTTGTAGCTGTGGGTATATCAGCTACACAGCCACAACTGGAGGATGATATCAGCTACACAGCCACAACTGGAGGATGATATCAGCTACACAGCCACAACTGGAGGATGATATCAGCTACACAGCCACAACTGGAGGATGATATCAGCTACACAGCCACAACTGGAGGATGATATCAGCTACACAGCCACAACTGGAGGATGATATCAGCTACACAGCCACAACTGGAGGATGATATCAGCTACACAGCCACAACTGGAGGATGATATCAGCTACACAGCCACAACTGGAGGATGAGGAGAGAAATAATTTCCAAATCCTTGTGATTGGCCAATTTATTCTGCGCATATCTGTTATTTGTGGGATATCACCCTACGTTCATTTTGTATTAGGCCTGAAGAAGAGATGTTATACACTTGAAAGCTTGACTTATAAATGTAACGTTAGTCCAATAAAAAAGGACTATACTCTAGGGATTTACATACAGTATATAATGAATTTGATGTGTAGATATGAAAATTACAGTGGAGGCGCTAAAATGAATTAATTAGTGATAGTTTCAAGTGTAAATGCAGCCTGCTGAGGGAGAAACACAAAACCTCGACAGAAATGTGTAAGGAAATACAGAAAAGGAATGGATTCAGTGGCGCAAAGGATGGAGGGCTAGTACTAACTACTGTACATAAGGGTACGTAGAAAAAATGGGCACAGGCTAGACGGCAGAAATTATAGAAAGAAGTTCTGTATAACAATAGGAGGGGAGGAGTCCCAGAAGGGACGGTGATCTTGATTGAGATATGAACACAGTCAAAGATTGGCTAGTAGTAAAGTGCTACTGTGAATAAAGAGCCAATCGTGTGCAAAAAAGCAAACAAAGTGCAAACAAAGTGCATGAGATGGTAATTACCACCTGAGAATGTTTGTCTTGACAGTGGTGATGTGACTATTTGGCTTTAGCTAATATTCCAAACAATAAAATTGCATCGTAGGAACAACCACAGTACATAAGAATAACTTCACATAAAAAAACACGTCTTGTGTGAAACAAAAAGTCTAAATAGACACTTGGCACTTTAGACTTTTTGTTTCACACAAGACGTGTTTTTTTATGAATTTGTTTATAATGTTTATAATGAATTTGATGGCTGAGAGTTTAACTGTAATAAGAGTACTGGTTGTAATGGGAACACCTTGTTCCCAACCATGAGACCATGGGCTGCTGTGACAGATGGATTTTGATTTCATATCTTACCGTTAGTATTCTTTTTGTTTGCACTTCTCGTAATATGAGGCTGGTCTAAATTTTTTTTTTCCAGGGTTGCTTTTTATTCCCAGTCGGGCCCTGGAAGGAGCCGGCAGAAGGTGTCTCACTCAGCTACTGAGCAAGGCCCCTTCCGGCTGCTCCTGCCATCCTCCTGCAAGACTTCCTGTCCCCACACCACCTGGAAGGGAGGGAGCAGGGAAGAGAAGAAGTAGGACAGGAGAGCAGAGCATTGCAGCCAGGCCAGGGGGACACCTCTTAGGTAAGATCACCCCCAGCTGCTCTCCCCTCAAACAGCCACCTCTCCTGCAGCTCCCCCCTCCCAGCTCCCCCTCATTAGCTCTACCTCCCCAGCTCTCTACCCCCTCTTTAGCAGCTTTCCCCCAGCTGTCTACACCTCAGCCCCCCAAGCTCTACCCCCACATCTCTACCCCAGCCCCCAAGCTCTACCCCCACATCTCTACCCCCAGCCCCAAGCTCTACCCCCACATCTCTACCCCCACATCTCTACCCCCACATCTCTACCCCCACATCTCTACCCCCAGCCCCAAGCTCTACCCCCACATCTCTACCCCCAGCCCCAAGCTCTACCCCCACATCTCTACCCCAGCTCTCTATCCCTCAGCCCTCTACCCCCAGCCCCCCCAAATCTCTACTACCACATATCTGCCCCCCAGCTCTCTACCCCCAGCCCCCCCAAATCTCTACCACATATCTGCCCCCCAGCTCTCTACCCTCTAACCCCCAGCCCCCATATCTGTACTTCCACATATCGGCCCCCCAGATCTATACTTCCACATATCTACCCCAAAACCCCCCCAGCTCTCTACCCCCACAGCCCCCCAGCTCTTTTACCCCCACATCTCTACCCACCAGCTCCCCCTATAAACTCTCCTCCCCTCTCCGATTTTATGTCAAATCAGTAATTTGTGGCTCTGGGTTACTGCTTTTGGTACTGAAAATTAACCCCGAGCCACACTCGTGATTACTGCCAGGGAGGTTAATATACATATAATAATGCTCCTCTCACTGAATAACACACAACGCTCTCATGTTCACTACCCAATCGATACACATTACTGTGAGTTTTATTGCTGTGGATTCTGTGATACACTCATACACACCGCACATTACTGTATCACAGAATACACAGCAATAAAACTCACAGTAATGTGCGGTGTGTATGAGCGTGAGTTTTATTGCTGTGAAGCTCTGTGATACGCTCATACACACTGCATATTACTGGGAGTGTTATTGCTGTGGAGCTCTGTGATACGCTCATACACACTGCACATTACTGGGAGTTTTATTGCTGTGGAGCTCTGTGATACACTCATACACACTGCACATTACTGGGAGTTTTATTGCTGTGGAGCTCTGTGATAAGCTCATACACTGCATATTACTGGGCGTTTTATTGCTGTGGAGCTCTGTGATACGCTCATACACACTGCATATTACTGGGAGTGTTATTGCTGTGGAGCTCTGTGATACGCTCATACACACTGCACATTACTGGGAGTTTTATTGCTGTGGAGCTCTGTGATACGCTCATACACACTGCATATTTCTGGGAGTGTTAATGCTGTGGAGTACTGTGATACGCTCATACACACTGCATATTACTGGGAGTATTATTGCTGTGGAGCTCTGCGATACACTCATACACAAACGGTCCTCTAAAACATCTGGGAATAGCTTGGTCTCAGGCCCTGTGGAGCCTCATAACTGAGCTTCGCCTAAGGCCTCACCAAATCTGGAGCCGCCTTTGCTGACTAACACAGGGGAGACTAACGCTATTTAGTATTATTAATTTTGTTATTTATTACCTATTTTCCTCAAAATAACCTCTAAAAATATTGTGTGTGGGGGGGGGCACAATTTTCTATTCTTGCCTCGGGTGCAAAAGGAGCTAGCTACGGCTCTGGTGCCGGGTACCGCACGGTAAGAAAGCAGAGTGTACAACAAATGCTTATGCCGGCTATTGAATACGGAGATGTAGTGTATGCAGCCGCCCCGCAAACACACCTTCATAAACTTACTACATTGTATAACTCATTCTGCCGCTTTGTACTACAATGTAACAACATGTCACAATGGTGGGTCATGTAAAAAGAGCTAAACTGGCCATCGCTGGAATCCAGACGCACCCTTCACTTATCCAACCGGGTGTTTGAGCTGTTCTGGGAAGCTGCCACCCTACCTGAATAGACTGCTTCCCCCAGCAGTTCCCTCATCCTATAACCTCCAATCCAGGACCAGTTCGGAAATTTTTTTTTTTGAAAAAGTATAAAAAAATGATTAAAAAAATACAAAAAAAAAAATCTAGAAATAAAGAGACTCTTTACTGCAGAATATAAGCAACGGTTTATTAGATATTGAATTAAAAACTAATGTCTAGGTGCAAAGATTCTCACCTCTAAATGACCTGTGTTCTCAAACGGTAAACAACAGGTGTTTTTAGTCTGGTCTAATGAATTTGATACATAGTATGTATGTAGACTATACTGAGGGTGTGGTGTCTGCTTCTGAGAAGTGTTAATTTCTCTACTAAATCTTCCTCTAATATGCTGCATTTCACTGCTGTGTGCTCAGCTCATTTTTACCGCTTTCGCTAAACGCGATTTGAAGCCACATTTTATTAAATAACCCAGACATATTAGATATTGTTCTTTCCAGCAGACTCCGGAGATTCATAATATATCATTTTTATATGTATACATCATGTCCTGGCTGTATATTATGACAAAAAATGCAATAAAAATTGAATTTTTAATCATCTGCAGTGTGTAAAGTGTTTTTTCCCCCCACATTTTAGCACATGAGCGTTTGCGGTTATGTTTTCTATGGGGTGCACGTGTACAAAAATTAGAAATGGGGACTTGTTACATTTTGTGGGGAGAATTACGTGATTTATAGCAAACGCACCCCATTGAAAAAAATTAGTGCAGCATCATTGTTCACATAATAAATTGAAATGTGAACAATATTGCTGCATTAATAAAAATAACAAAAAAAAAAAATACAGGTTATTTATTTTTTACTTTATACCTGGTCATGTTGGGTATCATTCGGAAGGCCATGCTCAGGCCTTTTCGATTGACACCCTCCATGACCCCCTAGCTGCCTGCAGATATCAGGGCTCAAATGAACCCCCTATCTCCACCAGGGGATTCTGGGCAGCTAGGAGTTCCCCGGGTATCTGACGTCATCACGTTATGCGTGAGGACATCAGGCAGTGAGGGGGGAACCCGGGGGTGGAGCCGCCATCCAAGATAGAGGCCCCCACCGGAGCTAAGCCTGAGTGTGACCCGGTGCCTAAGGGGTTAAAGCCAGGCACTGAAAAAGGGGAGACCCTCTCCTTTTAAGCAGTGCCTGCCTTTTTTTTGTGGGACCTCCCGATCGGGAGGGAGAGGGATCCGAACGGATCCCCCCCCCCCTTCCAGGCGATCTCCCGGCATTGCCGGGGGGGGGGGGTCGCCTGGAAATTACGTCATCGCGCAATGATGTCATTTACGTCGGGAGGAGCTTGACTTCAGCGTCTGAGGACGCTGAAGTCAGAACGCCGCGGGACCCCGGACAGAGTTGAGTATCTCCGCCAGGGGGTCCCGCAAAGCTGATGACGTGTGGGACACGTCATCAGCATACAGCGGGAGTAACTGAGCCGCCCACACGTCGTCAGCAGTGAAGGGGTTAAAAACTTCCTTTTTTAAAACTTTTTGTCCTCGTTTCCTGTCCCCCAGGGCACTACCCGGGCCTGGACATGGTTTTTAAATGTTTCTATACATCCTAGAAATCCGCCACTTCACAGGCAGGTTATGGGGACCTCCTAGGCACGATATTTGAAGGAATTTTTCCTTTTTATTTTTAACCCTGATTTCATGGAAAACTCAGTCCCTTTAGAAACGCTTTTTTTAAAAACTTTTTGTCCTTGTTTTCTGTCCCCCAGTGCACTACCCGGAGCCCCATACACCTTTTATGGCAAATATCTAGCATACAGTTGGGGGTTGAATAATTTTGAACACAATGCTGTAAAGGGTTTTAGGGAATTTAGTGACATTTGTAATTGTATTCAGAATGAAATCCTACAAGGACTTTTTAAAGAACCATATGCAACTAAAATGACATCAATTGGTTTTGTAATACAGTAGTAAATGTTTCTTTTGTGAATTCTTCACTGACACAATTATTCAACCCCTTAAAGACTACCACTCTGAAGAACAGAGGTTCATTCAAGTGTTTTCAATCAGGTATTGAAAACACCTGTGGATGTCACGGAGCAGCAATAAAGCATAATAAGCACCAATTAGGCAGCTTTAAAATGACTGTGATACTCAGCTCCTTCTAGACATTTACTGGTGTGGTTACAAACATGGTGAAGTCAAGAGAATGGTCCAGGAAGACAAGAGAAGAGGTGATTACTATTCACAGGAAGGGCAATGGCTATAAGAAGATTGCAAAGATGTTAAACATACCAAGAGAGACCATAGGAAGCATCATTCGCAAATTCAAGGCAAAGGGCACTGTTGAAACGCTACCTGGTCGTGGCAGAAAGAAGATGCTGACTTCGACTGCTGTGCGCTACCTGAAGCGTAGAGTGGAGAAAAGTCCCCGTGTGACTGCTGAGGAACTGAGAAAAGATTTGTCAGATGTGGGTACTGAAGTTTCAGCTCAGACAATACGGCGCACACTGCGTAATGAAGGCCTCCATGCCAGAACTCCCAGGCGCACCCCCTTGCTGTCTCCAAAGAATAAGAAGAGTCGACTGCAGTATGCCAAAAGTCATGTGGACAAACCACAGAAGTTTTGGGATAGTGTTCTGTGGACTGATGAAACAAAATTTAGAACTGTTTGGGCCCATGGATCAACGCTATGTTTGGAGGAGGAAGAACAAGGCCTATGAAGAAAAGAACACCTTGCCTACTGTGAAGCATGGCGGGGGGGTCAATCATGCTTTGGGGCTGTTTTGCTTCTGCAGGTACAGGGAAGCTTCAGCGTGTGCAAGGTACCATGAATTCTCTTCAGTACCAGGAGATATTGGATGACAATGTGATGCAGTCCGTCACAAACCTGAGGCTTGGGAGACGTTGGACCTTTCAACAGGACAATGATCCCAAGCATACCTCCAAGTCCACTAGAGCATGGTTGCAAATTAAAGGCTGGAACATTTTGGAGTGGCCATCGCAGTCACCTGACTTAAATCCGATTGAGAACCTCTGGTGGGACTTAAAGAAAGCAGTTGCAGTGCGCAAGCTTAAGAATGTGACTGAACTGGAGGCTTTTGCCCATGACGAATGGGCGAAGATACCCGTAGATCGCTGCAAGACACTTGTGTCAAGCTATGCTTCACGTTTAAAAGCTGTTATAACTGTAAAAGGATGTTGTACTAAGTACTAAGATTGAATGTCACTTGGGGGTTGAATAAAACTGATAATGATGTGAGCACAGAAAAGACATTTGTGGTTATTTCATTATAAATGTTATGTTATATTTGTCTGACCTACACGTGCCTCTTTGATTTAATTGTAAGCAAGATGACTGAATGATCAAAATCAATGTCAAACTGGCCAAAACACTCAATTTCAGTGGGGGTTGAATAATTTTGAACACAGCTGTATATGCCCTCTTGGAGGGCACTCTAAAAATCGAATTTTGAGTCCCATTGACTTGTATTGAGTTCGAACTTCTGAACAGTTCGAGTTCGAACCGAACTCGGGGGTGTTTCGGCTCATCCCTACTACATACATGTTTACAGGCGCATTCTGTAACACAGTGACTACATACAGAATGCAGCTGTAACCGTGTAACATAGTGACTATATACAGAATGCGCCTGTAAACCTGTACAGTTGCAAGAAAAAGTATGTGAACCCTTTGGAATTACGTGGAGTTTTGCATGAATTGGTCATAAAATGTGCTCTGATCATCTAAATCACAACAATTTGAAAAACACAGTCTGCTTAAAATAATACAACACAAACATTATATGTTTCCATGTGTTTATTGAACAGAACATGTAAACATTCACAGTGCAGGGTGAAAAAAATATGTGAACCTTTGGACTTAATAACTGGTTGACCCTCCTTTGGCAGCAATAACCTCAACCAAACGTTTCCTGTAGTTGCAGATCAGACCTGCACAACGATCTGGAGTAATTTTGGACCACTCCTCTTCACAAAACTGTTTCAGTGTAGCAATATTCTTGGGATGTCTGGTGTGAATCGATCTCTTAAGGTCAGGCCACAGCATTTCAATCGGGTTGAGGTCAGGTCTCTGACTGGGCCACTCCAGAAGGCGTATTTTGTTTTGTTGAAGCCATTCTTTTGTTGAATTACTTGTATGCTTTGGGTCATTGTCCTGTTGCATCACCCATCCTCTGCGGAGCTTCAGTTGGCGGACAGATGGTCTTACGTTTTCCTGCAAAATGTCTTGATAAACTCTGGAATTCATTTTTCCGTCAATCACAATTCGTCCAGGCCCTGAGGCAGCAAAGCAGCCCCAAACCATGATGCTCCCTCCGCCATGTTTTACAGTGGGGATGAGGTTTTGATGTTGGTGTGATGTGCCTTTTTTTCTCCACACATAGTGTTGTGTGTTTTTTCCAAACAACTCAATTTTGGTTACATTTGTGCACAGAATATTTTGCCAGTAGTGCTGTGGAACATCCAGGTGCTCTTTTGCAAACTTCAAACGTGCTGCAATATTCTTTTTGGACAGCAATGGCTTCCTCCGTGGTGTCCTCCCATGTACTCCATTCTTGTTTAATGTTTTCCGTATTGTAGATGTGTCAACAAAAATGTTAGCATGTGCCAGAGATTTCTGTAAGTCTTTAGCTGACACTCTAGGATTCTTCTTTACCTCATTAAGCATTCTGCGCTGTGCTCTTGCAGTCATCTTTACAGGACGACCATGCCTAGGGAGAGTAGCAACAGTGCTGAACTTTCTCCATTTGTAGACAGTCTGTCTTACCGTGGACACATGAACATCAAGGCTTTTGGAGATACTTTTGTAACCCTTTCCAACTTCATGCAAGTCAACAATTCTTGATCGTAAGTCTTCTGAGAGCTCTTTTCTGCGAGGCATGGTTCACATCAGGCAGTGCTTCTTGAAACCAGTAAACCCAAAACTGGTGTGTGTTTTTAAAGGGCAGGACAGCTTTCAGCAACACATCCAATAATATCACACTGATTGGACTCAAGGTTGGCTCACTCCTGGCTCCAATTAACTCTTGGAGAAGTCATTAGGCTAGGGGTTCACATACTTTTTCCACCCTGCACTGTGAATGTTTACATGTTATGTTCAATAAACACATGAAAACATATGTTTGTGTTGTATTATTTTAAGCAGACTGTGTTTTTCAAATTATTGTGACTTAGATGAAGATCAGAGCACATTTTATGACCAATTCATGCAAAACTCCACGTAATCCCAAAGGGTTCACATACTTTTTCTTGTAACTGTAACACAGTGACTATATACAGAATGCGCCTCTAACCATGTAACGCAGTGACTATATACAGAATGCGCCTGTAAACATACACAGTCTATTTGTAAACATGTAACACAGTGACTATATACAGATGCCTGTACATGTAACTGACTATATACAGAATGCGCCTGTAAACATGTAACGCAGTGACTATATACAGAATGCGCCTGTAAACATGTAACACAGTGACTATATACAGAATGCGCCTTATCCAAGATCCCCCTACGCCATCACGATCCCTAATTCCTGTGTCTCCTCTCTCCACAGGTAGGCATTATCACCCATCATCCAGACACCCACAGCTCAACTGAACCCCTGCTTACTTTTGCTGGTAGGCATTATCACCCATCATCCACAGACACCCACATTATAACGTTTCCTTGTTTTTTTTCTGTTTTTTTATTTATTTTTGTTTTCTCCACCATTTGCTTTGCTAATTAGCATGTGAATCTCCTGCCCTATTGACACAGCCCATCCAGCTTCAGGTGTTGACTTTTTAACTGCCTGATTGCAATCAGCCTGCCCTATATAACAACTATACCAGGCTCCATTTGAGCCAGGCTCTTGTGACATTCACAAGTGACAGTCTTAAGTGGACGCTTAGCGTTGATTCCTGGAGTTGCGGGACTGGAGGAAGGAACTGCAAGGCCCAATTTTATTCTGGGTAAACGCAAGTCTATATCATGCTTTCTCTCACGCTTCTCCTCTTTACTTCTACCTTTCTCCTTAAATGGAACTCCTGCCCCTCTACCACCGACCCCTACACTATCTGCATCTCTCCCTCCTCTCGTCCCACATGATGGCCTCGCATGAGCTCCTTTGTTTCCTCAGAACATGGTCTCCCTCTATCTCTCGTGCTGCCAATCACTCCCACAAATCCCATTCCCACCTTCTCTTTCTCACCCTCCTGCTGTTACTCTATTCAGGTGACATATCCCCTAACCCTGGCCCCACAACACATCCAATACTTCCCTCTCATCCTATCTCCATCGCACATAAATCACCTCCCTGCAAGCCCAGCAACCTCATTCCCATCATCCCTCAGCGCCTGTCCTCTTTCTCCTGCGCCCTCTGGAACGCTCGCTCTGTGTGCAACAAACTCACAGCCGTCCATGACCTCTTCCTTTCAAACTCCTTCAACCTCCTAGCTTTAACTGAAACCTGGCTAACTCCCTCTGACACGGCCTCCGTTGCTGCTCTCTCACATGGCGGTCTACACTTGAGCCATACCCCCAGACCGGGTGAGAGAAATGGTGGCGGGGTCGGGCTCCTGCTCTCTCCCACCTGCACCTACCAGCATCTCCCTCCACCCCCATCCCTCTCCTTCTCCTCCTTCGAGACACACTGCATCCGCCTGTTCTCTCCTCTGGCTCTCAGGGTGGCAGTCATCTACCGCCCACCGGGACCAACCTCCCAGTTCTTTGACCACTTTGCTACCTGGCTTTCTCACTTCCTGTCTTCTAATCTTCCATGCCTAATTCTCGGGGACTTCAACATTACCATTGACGATCCTTCCGCTCCTGCTGCCTCCAAACTTCTTTCACTCACGTCCTCCTTTGGACTCACACAATCCTCCCTCCTCACCGCGATGGTCACGTTATTGACCTGGTCTTTTCCAACCTCTGCTCCATTTCTGAGTTCAAATGTCGCCCTTTCCCCATCTCTGACCACCACCTTCTCTCTTTCAACCTATCTGGACTTCCTAAACACCCTGCTCCCCCACCCCGCACACACACTCGCAGAAATCTACATGCTGTGGACCCCCATCAATTCTCCAACCTACTTCACCACCTCCCTCATACCTCATCCTTCACCTGCCCTGATGCTGCCACTAATCACTACAACACTACGCTTATCTCTGCTCTAGACACTCTTGCTCCTCTTCGACTCTGTAAGGCCCCACGCCGCCAGCTTCAGCCCTGGCACACCCTCCAGACTCGCTACCTGCAAAGATGCTCCCGCACCGCAGAGCGTGCCTGGAGGAAATCCCGCTCTGAAGCTGATTTTGTTCACTTCAAGTTTATTCTCCGGTCATACACCTCTGCCCTCCACTTGGCCAAACAATCCTTCTTCTCATCTCTTATATCTACGCTGTCCTCCAACCCTAAACGGCTCTGGTCCACCTTCAACACCCTCCTCCACCCACCTGCACCTCCCCCCTCAGCTGCCTTCAGCGCTCAAGACCTGGCAGACTACTTCCTCAGTAAAACTCTAACTATCAGAAGCAACATCCCAACACAAGATAGTTATCTGCCACCTCCACTCCCACAGGTACCCTCTGCCACCCTCTGCCGCTTCCTCCCAACCACTGAGGAGGAAGTCAATTCCTTATTGTCCTCCTCACATCTCACCACGTGCCCGCTCGACCCCATTCCCTCACATCTAATTCCTCCCCTCTCCTCTTCCCTCACCCCTGCTCTCACACACATCTTCAACCTATCTCTCTCCACTGGCTCCTTTCCATCCGCCTTCAAACACGCGCTAGTTACCCCTTTACTAAAGAAACCATCCCTAGACACCAACTCTCCATCCAACTACCGCCCTGTATCCCTGCTTCCCTTCACATCAAAGCTCTTAGAAAAACTAGTCTTCAACCGCCTCTCCCTCTTCCTGTCCTCCAATTCCCTACTTGACCCCCTGCAATCTGGCTTCCGTCCGCTACACTCAACTGAAACTGCCCTCACCAAAGTCACCAACGACCTCCTAACTGCTAAAAAACACGGCCACTATTCTATTCTCATCCTGCTTGACCTCTCGGCTGCTTTTGACACTGTTGACCACCCCCTCCTTCTACAGACCCTCAACTCTCTGGGTCTCGGTGACACTGCACTTGCTTGGGTTGACTCCTATTTATCCAACAGGTCCTTCTGTGTGTCCTTTGCTGGTAACTCCTCCTCTTCATTGCCTCTATCTGTTGGTGTACCTCAAGGCTCTGTCCTTGGTCCTCTGCTCTTTTCCATCTACACCTCCTCCCTGGGCAAAATCATCAACAGCTTTGGCTTTAATTACCACCTCTACGCTGATGACACTCAGATCTACCTCTCTACCCCTGATCTCTCTCCCCCTGTCCTTTCAAAAGTCAGTGACTATTTATCTGGCATCTCCTCCTGGATGGCCTCCCACCACCTAAAGATCAACATGTCAAAGACTGAGCTCCTACTTATTCCTCCCTCTAATGCCTCCCCACCTCCTGACTTCTCTATCACGGTGGAGGGTATCACCATCTCCCCATCAAACCAAGTTCGCTGTCTTGGAGTTACACTGGACTCTGCGCTTTCCTTCATCCCCCACATCAAGTCTCTTTCCTCCTCCTGCCGATACCAACTGCGTAATATTTCCAGAATTCGGCCATTTCTTGCCGCTGTCACCACAAAACAACTCATACACGCCCTGGTAATCTCCCGACTCGACTATTGCAATAATCTCTTATCTGGCCTCCTCTGTCCCGCCTCTCCCCCCTACAATCCATCCTGAACGCCTCCGCCAGGCTAATTCACCTCACCCGCCGCTCTGTCTCTGCCGCTCCCCTCTGCGAGTCCCTTCACTGGCTCCCCATCCACTGCAGAATTAAGTTCAAAATCCTTATCCTTACCTACAAAACCCTCACTAACTCAGCGCCCCACTACCTGTCCTCACTAATCACCAAATACACCCCAGCCCGCTCCCTAAGGTCAAACAGTGACCTGCGCCTAGCTTCTCCCCGCATCACATCTTCCCATGATAGACTGCAGGATTTCTCACGCGCAGCCCCCACTCTCTGGAACGCTCTCCCTCGTGCTGTCAGACTTTCCCCTAACTTCTCTTCCTTCAAACGCTCCCTGAAAACATTCCTATTTAGGGAAGCCGACCCCCCGACTCACTGACGCAACCATCAATCACTCTCACCTTACAGTCCTCTCCTCCTGTTTCCAACCCCAACCCTCCTAGATTGTGAGTTCCTACGGGAATAGGGCCCTCATCTCCTCCTGTACTGTTTGTCAAATGTTGTTCAATGTATTGTAACCCTGTCTGTACTGTGCTTATTGTACAGCGCTGCGGAATATGCTGGCGCTTTATAAAATAATAATAATAATAATAATAATGTAACACAGTGACTATATACAGAATGCACCTGTAAACATGTAACACAGTGACTATATACAGAATGCGCCTGTAAACATGTAACACAGTGACTATATACAGAATGCACCTGTAAACATGTAACACAGTGACTATATACAGAATGCTCCTGTAAACATGTAACACAGTGACTATATACAGAATGCACCTGTAAACATGTAACACAGTGACTATATACAGAATGTACCTGTAAACATGTAACAGTGACTATATACAGAATGCACCTGTAAACATGTAACAGTGACTATATACAGAATGCACCTGTAAACATGTAACACAGTGACTATATAGAGAGTGCACCTGTAAACATGTAACACAGTGACTATATTTGCTACATATTTATTTTCTGGGTTAATCTGTATATTTGTGTTTTTAATATCTTGCATTTTATTACTTTGTATTTCTGTAACAATTCAATGTTCTTGAATCCAGGACAAACGGAAAACGTGAGAATCTCAATGTGTCCGTCCTGGGAAAATACTTTACAAATAAATGAACCCGGGCCTTGGCCAGTGAGTGACCGCTGTGCAGAGCAGTGCTCGGTGATGGTTTATATTTGTATACTGCATTTGTAGTAAATATTGATGTAACGGTTAAAAGTAAATACACAGAGACCTTGTGTAAACATATTTATTAATCGTTTGCATTGTGCAAAAAATGACCTCTAGCCTCTGTGCACGGCAACTGCAGCGTGGAGGGGGTTAATGTATTTCTCCATTTCAGGTGTTAGACACAGGTCATGTTCCCCCCTGTGCGCGGCTGCTCCTCATGCTCCTGGATTATTGCGTCACAGGAGTTGGGAAGCACCAGAATCCACACGTGCAGGGCAGAGGCTGAGCCGCTGGGAATGGTACAGATTCAAGGAGGCACCCAGGAATCGTACTCCACAAGTGGGGGGGGAGAGGAGGAAACAGACCCCACCATGTACAGTGCCCAGGAAGTTCATAAAGGGGTTACAGACTATTTTGGCAGGGATCCGAAAAAGGGCAAGGAAAAAGCACAAACAGTTAATAAATAATGGTGTTAAAAAAAACAAAACAAAAAAAAAACACTTTCTGTGCATTTGCGTAGCAATATATAAAGGGATCTCTTGGGATCTTCATTCACAGACAAAAATAATACTGACACAAAAGAAAAAAAAAAAAAACCTGACGTTTACCCACCATAGCCTCGCACAATAATATGTAAAAATATATATATTTTCTGTGACAGCAGATAAATGAAGATATGCCATCAAGCGAAACGTTGGTACATCAGAACAGACGTTCTAGAAGAAGAAAAATCTTTACAGTAATCCTGTACGGAAAGGCGCAGAGGGGGCAACTACGCCGCATTCATGGCTGCTTCAGAATAAGCCGCGTCACTGTCACACTCTTCCCCCACCTAGAAAACCATGTTGTAAGGTGGGACGCACACAAGACAACTCTCCGGGGTTGGCGGTGACTTTGTGTGGAGTGCTGACCGTTCCGCTCATCTCAGGTGAAACTACTGAACCCGGAGAGGTGTGTAGAGCAAAGGGCTCCCCGGCAGACGGCGGATCCATCCTGGGGCGTTCCATGTCAGGATCAGATGTTAATGCCTTTAATAAGAGAGCTCTCTAAGGTGATATTAAACTCTTGCAGTGTCTGTAGGACGCGGATTAAGGAGTTCACCAATGTATGGTCTTTGATCAGAGCCGTCTCGTCGTACATTTGTGCTATGATGGGGCAGTCGGCGAGCAGGGCAATCCAGTGGTGCAGATAGTGGTCTCTGAAAACGAGGGATTAGAGTGGTTAGTCTCGTGGCTTCTTTTGGCAGGTAACAGACATACCAGTGGCCTTCCTGAACCTGTGCCTCCAGCGCTCCACATCCACGAACTTAAAAGGACCTTAAATGAAACCGCAGGGTATGAAACCGAATAAAATCAGCACATTAATGACCTGGTAGCAGAACGTTAAAATCCGGAGGATCCCCAGCCACGACCAGCCCCGGCCCCTCTGCATGCTATTCAATGAATCTTACAGTCTGGTGGAAGTGATCAGAGTCTAAACGTTTCCAGAAGTTTGTAGGAGATTTCATGGGATACGTTTCAACTGGCTTTCGGTTACCGAAACTTAAAACCCACAATATTCTTAATTCGGCCCCAGTTATCAACACTGCACAGCATCGTGAAGAGAAAGTGAGCCTTCGGGTATCAGGTGCACAATGTGAAATATCTCCATAACATGCGACACAATGTATAAAAATAAATCTAATTGTAAACCAAGACCAAATACAAAAATAATCCTAAATGCATTGGATAGGCCCGGGGATAAACCGAATTTTACCAGGCTACAGATCGGTGTGTGGCTGCGCCCCAATATCGTCACTTGCGGATTACTGAACAGCCTGCAAAACGTGTGCAAAAATAACTAAAGCGGAATGAAATGCAGATTTCAGCTCAATCGTGCATATGTGGGTGTAATCAAAGCCCCCTCTACAATTGTGCCCTCACCCTCCATGGCACCCTTGCCCACAGTATACATGACTTCTGTGCATGTTGGAGAAGTGTGGATGCTGCCCTCCTGCCAAGAGATCGTGGACCAATGTGGCAAAGCCAGCTCTCAAGGACAATGGGCATAAGTGGGCACCTGAGGGTTAATGAGCTAAATGTATTTCTATCTTGAAACTGTATTTTGGGAGTTAGTTTGTGTTAAAGATACAACGTAGATGCCTTCTAAATGCAATCCTTCCAAGTGAGGCACTTTGAGATATTCTCGGGAGTGATTTTGATTTTTGGTTCAAACAGATATTTTCTATTCATTTTAAGGTTTTAAGTTAGGTCTGGTGAGTAAATTAGGATAGGCTGGTGACTCAGTTTTCTTACTGATTAGCACAAAGTTGATAACCCATTAGCAAATAGCACCCAATTGATTAAGCTTGTCCACTCCTTGCTGGGGGAGGTGTTCTTAGGTGACTATATAAAGATTGGGGATATTAGCTTGTCTAATAGAGCTTGTGAAGCCTTCTAAATGCAATCCTTCCAAGTGAGGCACTTAGATATATTCTGGAGATACTCAGGAGGTAGTCTGAGGTTAGACAGGAGGTAGAAAACCTACAAAAAAGGTAAGATTTGCTTGTTTTAAATCCATTCTTTCATTTTATAAAAATGGCAGGCTTGGTCCAGTGTAATAGCTGTCATGCATTTGTTTTTAGATCCAATTTTTGGAGGTTTGGAGTGTGCCTGATATGTAGGCAGTTCTCTTTATTGCAGCAGGAAATTGCCTGTTTGAAGTCTGAGATTTGTAAATTATCTGTTCGACAAACTCAGGCTATGACTGTTACAAAGCCACTGCCACAGAGGCCTCCTAGGAGTGGCAGATGGACTACTGTAGGATCTGGTAGACTTAGACTTGTGGATAGAAGGCATGTCCCACAGTCTGTGGCTCTTCTTAATTCTTTTGAGGCACTTTCAGAGTGTAGTGGTAAGACGGAAGTAGGCTCAGACACCAAAGTTGAGGAACCACCATCCCCTATGCCTAAGGTATGCAAGACTGCAACCAAGGACAAAAAGGAAAAGGTGGGACTTGATAGAATCTCACCCAGCAACAATTGCCTTCTATCATAAGAGGTGTTGAGCTGGAGAGTAGTGGTTTGGTGAGATGTCTTCCTGGGGCTACTGCTCGTAGAGACAGGAGACGTATTCTCAATATTGTCAAACAAGCAAAACAGGAAGGGGAAGTGTACGTTCTAGTCCATCTAGGGACAAATGACTCGACTAGCAATGAGGTTTCTGAGATTAAGGAAGATTTTTGTGTTCTTGGAGGTGAAATACAGCAGATTGCATCCACGGTGTCATTCTCTGAAGTTCTGCCTGTGCATAACACTCAAGATAGGCAGATGCGCACGAGGGAATTTAATTTATGGCTTCGGGAATGGTGTCGGGAGTAAGGATTTGGCTTTGTGTCCCATGATAGCTCGAATTGGAGCAGAAACGAACTGTATAAAAAAGATGGTTTGCATCTTACTCATAGGGGAACATATGTTCTCAGTGAGAAGTTCAAAGGTTTCACAAAGGAATATTTAAACTAGGAGGGGGGGGACAAAAGGGTAAAAAAACAATCTGCCCGATTGTCCCCAAAACTAAATCTGAGGGTGCAAGCAACATGCGGGGTAAAAAATGACAAGCTCAGAGTCGTGTCTATAAATGCTCGCAGTTTAGTCAATAAAATCAATGAACTGGAGGCAATGATGGCAGCTGAAAAAGTAGATTTAGTGGCGGTTACGGAGACATGGTTCAGTGAGAAAAATAACCGGGACATAACAATACCAGGGTACTCTTTATATAGAAAAGACAGAGAAGGTAGGAAAGGAGGAGGAGTGGCCCTGTATGTAAAAAACAACGTAAAAACAAACCAAATAAAAGTGAGCGAGGTGAACATAGAGTCAGTTTGGATTACGCTAACATTTGGTAATCCTACAGTAGCTCGTGTAGGTGTGATCTATAGACCCCCTGGACAAGTAGAAGAGCTAGATAATCTGCTAGTGGAGGAAATAGTCAAAATGGCAATGAAGGGGGAAGTTATTATCATGGGGGACTTTAATCTTCCTGATGTGAACTGGAAAACCAAAATAGCTGGGTGCACCAGGAGTACAAATATTCTAAACTCCCTACTGGGATTATCTCTAACACAAGTAGTTGAGGAGCCGACCCGTAAAGAGGCCATATTGGATTTAATACTCACAAATGGAGGTTTGGTATCAGACGTTGTTGTAGGTGAAAATTTGGGATCTAGTGATCACCAGTCAGTGTGGTTTAATATAAGAACAGGGATGGAGCCGCACCACACAAAAACAAAAGTTTTAGACTTTAAAAAAAACAGGTTTTACTAAAATGAGATTTTCTGTGAATGAGTCATTATCAGACTGGAGGAGTTTAAAGGGAGTCCAGGAGAAATGGGATTATTTAAAGGAAGCATTATTGAAGGCCACAGGAAATTGCATTCGGCTTGTTAGCAAAAACAAAAAAGGGAAGAAACCACTGTGGTACTCTACAGAAGTGGCCAGAAATAGTGAAGAACAAAAAGATAGCATTCAATAATTATAAAAAAAACTCAGGCAAACCTATAAGATTAGGCAGAAAGAGGCAAAGCAATTTATAAGAGCTTCCAAAGCACACGCAGAAGAGAAAATAGCTCAGTCAGTAAAAAAGGGGGACAAAACATTTTTTAGATACATAAACGAGAAAAGAAAAGTAAAACAAGGATTAGATTAAAAACAAAGGAAGGAAGGTATGTAGAAGAGGATAAAAGTCTCGCTGACTGCCTCAATGAATATTTTTGTTCAGTCTTTGCAGAAGAAAAGGAAGGAAAGGGACCTCCGTTAGGAGGAAACACTAAAGAGACATTTACATATGAGTTTACAGAGGAGGAGGTTCTACAGCAGCTGTCTAAAGTAAAGACAAATAAACCAATGGGGCCTGATGGGATCCACCCTAAATTATTAAAAAAGCTCAGTGGTGTAATAGCAAAACCGTTAACGGGGCCGGCAGCGGACCGAGACGGACGTAAAGCAGTGGAGCTCCGATCCAGCATAACTAATCAGCGGCCCGACCGAGGTTTAGAGCCGGGAAAACTCCACCAAAGTGACACTGCTGCCGGCTATCGGTAGGTGGACCCCCTGGAGCCCGTTTACTCCCCTCCTCCGGACCGGCGTTCGAGTCGGAGGCTGCTGTGTTGCCGCATCCCCTGTCTCGTGGCAGCCATTTTGGGGCCTGAGGAGGCTGACACCTTCCCTCGCGCTGCGAGGAGATCTATACCTGGATGGGTAAGAAATCCAAGACAGGCGAAGCGGCGGAGGGCGCCCGTACCCCGGATATCCGCCTCTCGTTGACGGGTGGACCGGTGCGACGGCTTCAACGCCCTGCTCTGCCTGACGTGGAGGACCTACCAGTTTTGGAGACCGAGGATGCTCCACCTGCTCCCCACGTGGCGACGCCGACCCGGGGGGGGGAGGAAATGCTCCCCCCGCCACCAAGGGCGATATTCGCGCTCTCCTGGAGGATGCCAGGGAATCCTGGCAAGCGGATTTCCAAGCCCTCGGTGCGGCGGTCGCGGAGACCCAGACGCAACTGGGGGATCTCCAGAACCGCACCAGAGCGATAGAGAGCTCACAGGCCGTTTCTTCCTCCTTCATACACGCCCTGCAGCAGCAGGTCAGCGGCCTACAATCAGCAGTGATGGCAATAGAGACGAGGCACAGACGCCAAAACCTGAAGCTCCGGGGGGTCCCGGAGACGGTACCATACTCGGACATATTGCCCTATACTACACGATTTCTGGAGTCAGTTCTCCACTCTACGGACCACTTGCGGGACTCTGTCCTCACGGCACTCCGCGTGCGGAAGGCGGCACTGGCCCCAGCAAAAGCGACGCGCGACGTGATCGTCACACTCCGAGATATAGCCATGCACCACTCGTTTTTTCATGCAGTGCGGAATGTGCCCGCGGTCCTTTTTGAGGGGGCCTCAATCGCTGTATTCCGAGACCTGCCTTTTATGTTACTTGCCACCCGCCGGCAATTTCGGCCTGTTACCACCCTCCTACGCATGCACGATATCAGCTATAAATGGGGTGCCTCTGGTTCTCTCATCATCACCACGGGCGATGGACAGGCACTCGTGGCCACTTCATCAGCCGAGGCTGAAGGTCACCTGCGCTCCCTTGGTTTACCTCCAGCCCCCTCGTGTCAGACACCTGCAGGCTCCACACCGTCCCCGGGCCACCCGGATTGAGACTGGGACTTGTTATCATGACGTGGCTACTATCCCGACTCGTTATGGCATTCTGCCTTTCTCCCCTTCTATCCTGTTTGTGTTTCCCTAGGATACGCGTTCCACTGAGGTTGATGTTCTCCCCACCCCCCCCCCCTTTATTTATTTTTAATTTTTTTTCACCGGGTGACCACGGGGCGCGCCATCATGGTACTCTTGCCATGCCTGGCCCTCGTGTACCCAGGCCACGTGACAGTACCCCTCCATGGCCTCCCTCGGGAGCGTGCCAGGAGAGTCACGGACATGGCCTTTGTCACTTACTCCCCCCCCCAGAGAAGCTCGGCACAACCCCCCTCCATGTTTCTTCCTCTTTCCCCCCCCCCCCCTCCGGATTTTTACAGTTTATAAGTGTTCGGCTTAATGTGGACTCTGTCTTACTAGTGCGAAGCTCTATTGGTGTGGCCCTGCGAGTCCACTATTGTCGGTCGATTTGTGACCTATTTTCTTTCAGAAATAAAAATTACAAATTAAACAAAAAAAACGTTAACGGGAGTCGTCCCAGAAGATTGGAAATTAGCAAATGTTGTGCCCATTTACAAGAAGGGTACTAGGGAGGAATCGGGGAACTATAGGCCAGTGAGTCTTACGTCAGTAGTGGGGAAATTAATGGAAACCATGTTAAAGGAAAGGATTGTTGAACATCTAAAAACACATAGATTACAGGATCAGAAACAACATGGGTTTACCTCAGGGAGATCATGCCAAAATAATCTTATTGACTTTTTTTGATTGGGTAACAAAAATAATAGACACAGGTGGTGCAGTAGACATTGCTTATTTAGATTTCAGTAAGGCTTTTGATACTGTTCCGCATAGAAGCTGATCATTAAATTGCAATCTTTGGATTAGGCAGTGGCTGAGTGACAGGCAACAGAGGGTTGTGGTAAATGGAGTTTATTCGGCGCAAGGTCTTGTTACCAGTGGGGTAACCTCAGGGGTCAGTACTTGGACCCATTCTCTTTAATATTTTTATTCGTGATATTGCAGAAGGTATTAATGGTAAAGTATTATTATTATTCTTTATTTATAAAGCGCCAGCATATTCCGCAGCGCTGTACAATAAGCACAGTATAGACAGGGTTACAATACATTGAACAACATTTGACAAACAGTACAGGAGGAGATGAGGCCCTATTCCCGTAGGAACTCACAATCTGGGACGGTTGGGGTTGGAAACAGGAGGAGAGGACTGTAAGGTGAGAGTGATTGATGGTTGCGTCAGTGAGTTGGGGGGGGGGGGGGTCGGCTTCCCTAAATAGGAATGTTTTAAGGGAGCGTTGGAAGGAAGAGAAGTTAGGGGAAAGTCTGACAGTACGAGGGAGAGCGTTCCAGAGAGTGGGGGCTGCGCGTGAGAAATCCTGCAGTCTATCATGGGAAGAGGTGATGCGGGGAGAAGCTAGGCGCAGGTCACTGTTTGACCTTAGGGAGCGGGCTGGGGTGTATTTGGTGATTAGTGAGGACAGGTAGTGGGGAGCTGAGTTAGTGAGGGTTTTGTAGGTAAGGATAAGGATTTTGAACTTAATTCTGCAGTGGATGGGGAGCCAGTGAAGGGACTCGCAGAGGGGAGCGGCAGAGACAGAGCGGCGGGTGAGGTGAATTAGCCTGGCGAAGTATGTCTTTTTGCTGATGACACAAAGCTTTGCAACAGGGTTGACGTTCCTGGAGGGATCAGCCAAAATGACAAATGATTTAGGTAAACTAAAAAAAATGGTGGGAGCTGTGGCAATTGAGTTTTAATGTGGATAAGTGCAAGAGAATGCACCTGGGACGTAAAAACCCAAGGGCTGAATATAGAATATTTGATACATCTGAGGGTTGGGATTTAGGGGTTATTATTGCAGAGGATCTAAGGGTAAGTAGTCAATGTAATAGAGCAGCAGGAAATGCTGGCAGAATGCTTGGTTGTGTAGGGAGAGCCTGTATTAGCAGTAGGAAAAGGGAAGTGCTCATGCCACTGTACAGAGCACTGGTGAGACCTCACTTGGAGTACTGTGTGCAGTACTGGAGACCGTATCTCCAGAAGGATATAGACATCTTAGAGAGAGTTCAGAGAAGGGCTACTAAAATGGTGTACGGCTTGAAGGAGAAAAGTTACCAGGAAAGGCTTAATGATCTTAACATGTACAGCTTGGAAAAAAGACGAGACAGAGGAGATATGATAGAAACATTTAAATACGTAAAGGGAATCCACAAGGTAGAGGAAGGGAGTATATTTAAAAGGAAACAAAGTAGCAAAACAAGAGGACATAGTCTTAGATTAGAGGGGCAAAGGTTTAAAAGTAACATCAGGAAGCATTATTTTACTGAGAGGGTGGTGGATACATGGAACAGTCTTCCAGTTGAAGTGGTAGAGGCCAAAACAGTAATTGAATTTAAGCAAGCATGGGATAGGCATAAGGCTATCCTAAACAAAAGATAAATCCAGGTTAAGTATCCATGTAATTGGGCAACTAGATGGGCCGAAAGGTTCTTATCTGCCGACATTTTCTATGTTTCTATCTGTTTGACCCTAGATCTGATTTTGTCAGTTTGCTAATCTCATTTAGTGTAACTGATTGGGTTTCTGTGTCTTCTGAAGGAATCACCCCCCCCCCTTATGTAGACAGTGTATTCTGTGGATTGTTTCTCATATAACTGGACCTATTTTCCATTAAAGTATATATTCTTCTCCCCTGCATTAAGCAGTGTCTGGTGTTTGGGGAGAGATACATATAATTATACAGCACTCCCTCAAGTTCCGGCTAAGGGTTGTGAAGGGAGAGCTGCTGCAGATCAGCTTGGCTGGAGAGAAGGGACGGACGCTGTAACAGGTTTATGTCTGGTCCACAAGTCGGAGACCAGTAACCCCAGTTGCTGTGACAGTAGGGTCTCACCAAGACTTCTGAGGGACACTAGGAACTTTGCGGGCCTGTGGAGGCGTCGGGTCATGCTGCCCTCTGTGCTGCGGGATCAGGGGCAATTATAGTTTTTTTAGTCTATGTATTTCACTAGCAACATCAAGTACTGAGAGTCTGTATTCACGGATGAATAGCAGTTTCGAGGGGAGCAAAGTGAGTAGTCATGGAATAGCTGGCTGTTCGTATAGGAGCCGTTAATGTACAGCGGGGGTGCTTAACTGTTGTTCTCCAGATGTTCTGTAACTACAGTTCCCACAAGGCCCTGTTGACCTGATGAGTGGCTGAGTATCACGGCAGAGGTAGATCCCAAACAGGTGGGGGCCACGGTTGAGCGTCCGATGCGCACTAACCTGCAGCTCATGCCAAGCTGAAAGGCTTTACCAGCGGCTCCAGCTATAAACCGCAGGGTCAGAACAAGGCCCGAGTCATTCACAGGACGGGGCGATCACATGTAACCTCATCATGTAGATTGGGGGATAAAAGGGGTTACCTGGAACCCAATAACCGGGGTAAAGGATGCAGGGTCAGGGCGAGTATCAGGAGAGCATGATAAGCAGCTCTCCTCGTGGTCTCACCTGGCCCCCAAGCACACAAACATCTGGAACTTTCCGTCCTTGCCGATGTTCCTCGGGTTGTTGTTGATGGCACTGATGAAGCGGCAGAATTTACGGGCTCGTTTCTGCCAGTCTTCCTCTGGTCCCAGCTCATCCAGCTCCAGCGCCTCGTAATGCATTTGTGCTTTTTCTGGAATATGAATTATATGGAAAAAGTCACTTTCTGTTCATAGCGAGGCCCAGACCGGCTGCGGCGCAATGCGGTGTACAGAGATCACATATTGGGTGCACATCACAGCCAGGAGCTTTTACTGAACCCCTGAAAACACCAGTGTCTGTGATTATTGGGCAGATTGATCTCCACCTGAATAATTACCCAGAATTCCCATTCCTGTGTGCGAGAAGAGCTTACAGCTAGCAGACAAATTTCATAAGACAGTGACGAAAATTAACGCAAAAGCACATCTAGATGTGCATGCACTGCTCGGCACATAGTAAACACAGCCATCGCAATACTGCTCGTCAGACTCATTAGATTGCAAGCTCTGCAGCTCGCCAGCTATCACTGGGCTTGATCCTGGAGCGTTCCCTTCATGGACTAACATATAGCGTCTAGTGAGACTGCTGGGAAACACATGCACATGGGCCGCTTCCACTCACCTAGAAAATCCCAGATGAAGACGTTTTTGAAGAGGCGCGGGGATTTGAAGCCATGCTGAAGCACCTGCTCCAGCGCAGAGACCAGGCCGCACTCCCCGCATAGCAGCAGGGTCAGGCTACCCCTCTGCAAAAACAAAGGACCAGCTGTTAGGCGAGATCACATGTTAACGCGGGGTTCATTTATATAAAAATTAAACAATTCAGATGCCCCATATCTCCTGTTAACATTGTATGGCATCAACCAGCCCGCTGCGGCCCCCGCCTGGGATACTGGAGAGGACAGAAAGGGGTCTCTGGTCCTGCAAACCACTGGGGCATCAACGGCCCAACACTCACCCCTCCTGGAGGTTCACAAACTTCAGAAACATCATCCTTCCTAGATAAATAACATTTTATAAACTAAAATTCCTTACAACATGAAACCAGTGTATCTGCTGCACATGGACTTCAACTCCCATCAAGATGGGGATTACGGCCCGTGTCTGGACCCTCCCTCATTTCCAGAGTAACCTATGCAACCGCTTTATGGGAATACAACCTATGGGCTGCATTTGGAGAAGTCCCATAACCCTAGCCATAATTTGAGGATAATAAGGGATGTAGTCTGGTAGCTGCAACCCGGGATCCTGCGGCAATAAATGTTTATTTAAAGGATTCTGTCACTGGTGAGGTCCTGGGACAGACACACAGACAGACACAGGCAGACACACACTGCAGCAGCGGGAATACACTCTGCGTTCATCAATACATTGTTACTGTGGACAATGTAACTGTAGTAACACGTTGTACCTCTTTCTCAGGTTTGTGGAAGTGCTTGACTATGCCGTTCACGGCTTCCCCGATGGCCTCCTGGATCTGACCCGTGTTCAGCTCTGTGACAGGAATAAAGACATCAACGAGAGGCTCGGGTGGAGAAAGCGGAGAAGGAGTGGTAAGAAGAGTGAGAGCTTCATCTGCCTGTACATCTCCACTAACCTCACCAATTACAGACACAAATCACAGCCAGGGGAGGCGAGAGTGTAAAACACACCGAAGGCACCTGCAGAAATCCTCCACATCCATCAGCAAAAACACACAAACCGCACAGTGTGTAGCAGACAACACATATAAATAAAAACATGTGAACACGGAGCAGAATGAATGAATCAAACCTAAAAAATCCACAGCACGACACGACGGCTACATTCAGAGAGCCTTGAAGGGTCTGGCGTGGGAAATCGTCCCGCAATCATGACTGCACCAGGGAAAGCGCATTCACACACAACCCCGTGAGGCCCAACAAAATAACTATACAACAACCTTATAGCAATAATTCGGTATCTTTATTAAATGGCTGACTGAACGGCAGTCACGGAGAGGAGAGGATGGGAGCTTTAAATGCAACGGCTACAAAAAGACATGCTGCCCCCAGAACATGAACATTTCACACAAAAAAAACAAACAAACCCTGAAGTGGGAAATTGCTTCATGTTACAAATCTCTCATTCTGACCTTTATGGATCACTCCACAATTGTCTCGCCGGATCTTAGCCCTCCAGATGTTTTGGAACTACATATCCCATGATGCACAGTCCCTCAGATTGGCACAGCCTCATTGGAAACATTGTCCTAAAGCATCTAGAGGGCCGAGGTTCCTGACCCCTGGGTCTAGGGTCACCTGCACAGCACATATCATATTCACTATATCGCTTTAAGAGTCCTGCACCAGTCATCACGCAATTCACAGTGATTTGAAGAAAAATGCCCCCGTTATAAAGAGATTAAAGCTTTACTCTGATGAATTGACTGAACCATTTTATAGGATTTTCAATAAAGATTCTTAAGCAAATTAAAAGAAATGAGCTTTTGACCCCCCTCTAAATCTCACCCCATATTCACATCAGACCAAAGCAATCAATACATAATAATGTGTCCATTAAATGCCTAACGCGCAGCAACATGTGAAACAGCTTGAGACGGAGGCGACACAGCTTATTGAAGTGGCCAGAATAAAGTCATTATAGGTGAAACCCATGCATATCCCCCCCCCGAAGGACACGTCTTCCAGCTTACTTGGCTTGCTGTTGGGAGAGATGGCCACGAGCCTGCGGATCATGCCGGGAGAATGCTGTAACGGCGGCGTCCGGCAATATCTCTCCTCTGCCTCGCTGGTCGGTGTGAGTAAATCACCAACCAAAACCCTTTCCAAACTTCCATCGTCCATTCCTTTCCCCAACCAGCGGCCACAGGGAAACCTGGAGAGAAAAGTCCATCATTTTAGGCCGGGTGCATACGAGCGCACGCAGAGTGGAAGGAACGTACGTGAGAGTTGACGTTCCTTCCACTCGACACCTGCCTGCCCCCCCCCCTCAGCGCTGCAAAGCGCAATCTGATCGCCCTTTGCAGCCCGTCGGCGTGCATCCTAGCGCATCAACAGGGAGGCTTTCTAGGCGGACGTTTGCTGCGTGCATGTGACCGGCTCCATCGCAGCATCACATGGCTGCGACAGGCGCCAGTAAGTGTGTGCACACGGGCGCACTAAGTGTGCACCCAGCCTTAGGCCCGTGTCAGACGAGCGCACTTTTTGCGTCCATCTGACCGCATAGTTTGCTGTCCGTTGTAGCTTTTCAAAAGGAGTCAATAGAGAACAACACACAAAGCAAGTGCGCACTTATTCATGCACGCGCAACGCATTTTGCAACGGACGCCAAAATGGCATCAATGTGAAAAAGCTAGACGGACGTAGAGAAACAACTGCATACAGTTTTTTTTTCTTTTTCTCAACATCGTCAAAACTGATACAATGTAACCACAGTCTCAGTTAAAAAGTACGTCCGTTACTGTGCGCAGTCAGTGCGCTCATCTGACCCCAGCCTTAGCGGCCAACGCAGAGACCAGATCCGCGAAACGCAGAGTATCAACACAACACGTGCAACACGCAAAGCAACGATGGCGGGGAATAAAAATCTACTGCTTTACAATGAAATGCCTCCTGAAGCAGTTACATGTTCTAATACAGAGAAAGAGAGGAGTGTACAGAAAACAATTACTGTCCTCAATGTAAAAGTATCAGAGGAGATAAATCACACACACCCCTCTATTGACTGGACAGCTCGGTCATACAGTCTTATCTTCAAAACAAGGTTAGAAACCTACATATATATCATATATAGGGAGATAGATAGGAGGGATACAATAGAGTTTCTCTTCCTTATATAAAACAGTGATACTTTTCAAACAGAAGACAGCTGTCCAAAATATATACACACGCATACACACACACAAATAGATATACACATACATAAATAGATATACACACACGCATACACACACAAATACACACACACACACACATAAATAAATATACACACACACAAATAGATATACACATACACAAATAGATATACACACACATAAATAAATACACAGTATCTGTAAATAAATCTAATTTTTTTAAGAACTTCCAAGAAATAAAATTGGGGGGGGGGGGGGGGAGGCCCACATTAAAAAAACATAATAATATAATATATATATACATATACATACACACACACACACACACACATACATATTATAGCATTTGATAATCTGTAAGTAAAGTCAGACATGAAGCGGTGTTTGTGTCTTACTTGTAGGAATGGCCGGTTATCTCGTTCCGAACCATGACGTGCTCCACCAGCCACTTGGCGTACAGCCCGGAGTTGTCATGTCCGATCTGCACGGTTGTCAGCTTTCCAAGATTCTGACACTGAGCAATGAAGACACAAGCGTGAGGTAAGGGCTTATACTGCGTCACGGCCACAAATCCTTCAACGCCGCCGCAATGCCTAATGCCCGGTAGCAGTAAATGGATTAGGAGATCACACTCCCGCAGCCGCCATCACATCGGGCGGCTCATGTCAGTGAGGAGGAAGCAAAAATCACATTTCAATCAATAAAACCACACTAACCCATGTTAGAATGCAGTATGGGAAAAGGGGGGGGGTGAGGATCCTGAGGACGAGCAACAGCACTGGTGGCCTGCCCTACGGTGGGGCCGCTCAGGTCTCACAAGGTTTAGAGCAGGCCCCTAGTGCGGTTACTCGTCCTCAGGATCCTCACACACCCCCCCTTTCTCTCACTGTAAGTTTACAGGGTCATCCAGACGTGGACCCCTTGCTTGATGTGCCTAGAGAGGTGTCAGCTATACCCTCCTGACAAGGCCTAACAAGGCTGAAACGATCGTCAGGGGTTGCTGCACCTCTCGTGCAGGGATGATGTCCTTGGCAGTCAGTACTGGCCCCCTCATTGGGTGAGAGCAGCTGATTTGCATATGGAGCATTCATCCCTGTAATGGCACAGGCTAAAACCCTGTGAGACCTGAGCGGCCGCACCGTAGAGCAGGCCACTCGTCCTCAGGATCCTCACCCCCCCCTTCTCACTATAATGCAGTATAAATACCGGGGTTAAGATTCTGGGACAGGATTAGCCGTCAGATATTAATATTTTCCAGGCAGGACCTCGGGCGTTTATCGTTCCTCTGCCCCAAATCCAATAGGCGGCTTGAAGTAGTGCTTCTCAACCCTGGTTCTTAGGTCCCTCTAACAGGACAGGTTTTAAGGATTCATGTGGGGAAACGCAGACTGAATTCTGCAATCACTGAGCAGCAAATCATAGCCTGCAAACCTGGCCTGTTAGGGGGACCTGAAGACCTGAGTTATGAAACGCTCACCTGTATTGGATGTGAAACGTGGAACTGATTGAGAAGTTTCAGACAGAAAATGAGCCGAGATAAAACACTGACTTTTTTGGGGCCAAAAACTCTAAAAGGAACCCGATTCACTATATAAATACATTGACTAACCTCATGGGTCATCTCCAAGGCATTCCTAGGTACTTGCAGGACGCCCGTCTCTCCGAGCTCCCCCGATATACAGATCCAGGGATTGGCTGTGAACATGGAGCCCCCCAGCTTTTTACTGGGAATGACCAGGATATGGTATGGGATCACTGGGGAAAGAAGAGACGGAGAGAGGAACGTCTGAGATTTCTGCTCCTCCATCCCCATATTACTTAACCCCTTGTGCATTTTGCGTGTATGAATTGATGTGAAACCTTGGCTTTTTGGGATTCCTGGGAGATCCAACTCTCAGACTGTCCAAACGGAGAAAACACAAAACGCAAACTCACTGATTGTCGTGAAGACGTTCGTGAAACAGAAATAATCCACGGCGTTGAAGGAGAGCAGGTGATAGAGGAATTGCTCTTTCTCGTCGTCGCAGCGGAGGAAGGCGTATCGCTTGTATAGCCGCCTGCAAAAACAGGATTTCAAAATAAACGCTACAGCCATAGAAGGAAGATTCTGGCACAAAAATCTAAAAATGCCACATGAGAGCGATTCAGGTCCCACGTCTGTCCTTACTTGGTGAGTTCGTGGTCGAGCAGGAGCTGTTTGAGGTGTCTGGACAGCAGCTTCTTCTCCATGGAGAGTCTGACCCAGGCCCGAGCTTTACCCACGTCCGTTTTAATTTCCCCAATGTTCTGAATGTGCCTGGATACAAGGAATGCCGTGTCAAACATACCACAAGTAAGAGAGCGCTGCGAGCGCCCCATGTCTGGCTCCAATCATTCAGCAGGGTTTGTAAAGGAGTTCGTGCAGGATGATGTGAAAATACCGACCAGTGTGTTAAATCATAAAAACACAACAACAAAACAACACAAAAAAACACAAAACACATCTATGCAAAGAGCAGCTCCTATACAACTGCACACCCTGAATATATAGAGGAGACACCCGCGCGCCCTGAATATATAGAGGAGACACCCGCACACCCTGAATATATAGAGGAGACACCCGCACACCCTGAATATATAGAGGAGACACCCGCGCGCCCTGAATATATAGGAGGAGACACCCGCACTCCCTGAATATAGAGAGGAGACACCCGCGCGCCCTGAATATATAGAGGAGACACCCGCACACCCTGAATATATAGAGGAGACACCCGCGCGCCCTGAATATATAGAGGAGACACCCGCACACCCTGAATATATAGAGGAGACACCCGCACACCCTGAATATATAGAGGAGACACCCGCGCGCCCTGAATATATAGGAGACACCCGCACTCCCTGAATATAGAGAGGAGACACCCGCGCACCCTGAATATATAGAGGAGACACCCGCGCACCCTCAATATAGAGGAGACACCCGCGCGCCCTGAATATATAGGAGGAGACACCCGCACTCCCTGAATATAGAGAGGAGACACCCGCGCACCCTGAATATATAGAGGAGACACCCGCGCACCCTCAATATAGAGAGGAGACACCCGCGCACCCTCAATATAGAGAGGAGACACCCGCGCACCCTCAATATAGAGAGGAGACACCCGCGCGCCCTGAATATATAGAGGAGACACCCGCACACCCTGAATATATAGAGGAGACACCCGTGCGCCCTGAATATATAGAGGAGACACCCGCGCGCCCTGAATATATAGAGGAGACACCCGCACACCCTGAATATATAGAGACACCCGCACACCCTGAATATATAGAGACACCCGCACACCCTGAATATATAGAGGAGACACCCGCGCACCCTGAATATATAGAGAAGACACCCGCGCACCCTGAATATATATAGGAGACACCCGCGCGCCCTGAATATATAGAGGAGACACCCGCACACCCTGAATATATAGAGGAGACACCCGCACACCCTGAATATATAGAGGAGACACCCGCACACCCTGAATATATAGAGGAGACACCCGCGCACCCTGAATATATAGAGGAGACACCCGCGCACCCTCAATATATAGGAGGAGACACCCGCACACCCTGAATATATAAAGGAGACACCCGCACACCCTTAATATAGAGAGGAGACACCCGCGCACCCTGAATATAGAGAGGAGACACCCGCGCACCCTGAATATATAGAGGAGACACCCGCGCACCCTCAATATATAGAGGAGACACCCGCACACCCTCAATATATAGAGGAGACACCCGCACACCCTCAATATAGAGAGGAGACACCCGCGCACCCTGAATATAGAGAGGAGACACCCGCGCACCCTGAATATAGAGATGAGACACCGCGCACCCTGAATATATAGAGGAGACACCCGCACACCCTGAATATATAGAGGAGACACCCGCACACCCTGAATATATAGAGGAGACACCCGCGCACCCTGAATATATAGAGGAGACACCCGCGCACCCTGAATATAGAGAGGAGACACCCGCGCACCCTGAATATATAGAGGAGACACCCGCGCACCCTGAATATATAGAGAAGACACCCGCGCACCCTGAATATATAGAGAAGACACCCGCGCACCCTGAATATATAGGAGACACCCGCACTCCCTGAATATATAGGAGGAGACACCCGCACTCCCTGAATATATATAGGAGGAGACACCCGCACTCCCTGAATATATAGGAGGAGACACCCGCACTCCCTGAATATATAGGAGGAGACACCCGCACTCCCTGAATATATAGGAGGAGACACCCGCACTCCCTGAATATATAGGAGGAGACACCCGCACTCCCTGAATATATAGGAGGAGACACCCGCACTCCCTGAATATATAGGAGGAGACACCCGCACTCCCTGAATATATAGGAGGAGACACCCGCACTCCCTGAATATATAGGAGGAGACACCCGCACTCCCTGAATATATAGAGGAGACAGCCGCACTCCCTGAATATATAGTGGAGCAACAACAACAGAAAGTGGTACTCAAAAAGAACCACCGGATGGTGCAATAACACCACAATCCAAAAGGGTCCAACCCTCCAAAAACAATACGACACACATTTAACTAACCGGCACAATGAAGCGTCCGCAAGTTACTAAGGGGATGTGGGTCCCCACCAGCTACACAATTTATTAGAGTAAAAAAAAACATGTCAAAACACCACAAAAACAAATAAAACCAAAATTATGAAAATTGAGTAGGAGAACACTCACATCACAAGAATACATCAGTATTGCTCCTGATGAAGATGGCGTGAAGCTATTGAAACGCGTTGAGCGTGTCTTTTGCTTATATGTTTTTAACCGTTAGGGTGCCCTTCAAATCCCCTTATTTGGGTTTATTGGTGGCTGTGTGGGGGGGGCAGTTATGATTTAGGCATGTATTTTTTGGTATGACCTAGCTGCTGTCTTGGGTTTATATCTAGACCCTCATAATAAGCCTTCGTTATGTTTGTCACTTTGATTAATGCCGGCCCTTGAAGTATATTATAGAGCAGTAACTAGCAGTTATTTTATTACTGCATTGCTTGTATTAACACATTTATCAGTCTCGGGTCTGTATCCCTTTAATTGTATCTTTTTTCTGATCACATAATTATCTGGCTTTATGTCATCCTTGTTTAATTTATATGATTGTGGGTCTAGTGTGCAAGTCATCAGGTTCTCACTCACTCTGGCCTCCTACTCAATTTTCATCATTTACAGTGTTATTCAGAGAAAGGTGAAAACCAGGAGAAGTGACCGGAGAAGAGAACAATCTAAAAAGTGAATCTAAGAATCTAAAGTGAGATAAATGGGAGAATTTTTCTGGTTTGGCTATTTTGACCTAGATTTTTCACTTCTCCAGTCATTCTCCTGCGGTTCACCTTTCTTTGAATAGACCTGTTAGTTTTTTATTTTTGTGGTGTTTTGACATTTTTTTTGACTCCAATAAATTGTGTTGCTGGTGGGGACCCACATTCCCTTAGTAACTTTCTGGACGCTTCATTGCGCCGGTTAGTTAAATGTGTGTCATATAGTGGAGCCCCTAAAAAGATACCCGCACACACTGAATATATGGAGGAGCCCCTAAAAACACAAACTGAATATATGGAGGAGCCCCTAAAAACACACACTGAATATATGGAGGAGCCCCTAAAAAGACACCCTGAATATATGGAGGAACCCCTAAAAACACACCCACACAACCCTGAATATATGGAGGAGCCCTTAAAAAGACACCCACACACCCTGAATATATGGAGGAACCCCTAAAAAGACACCCACACACCCTGAATATATGGAGGAGCCCTAAAAAGACACCCACACACCCTGAATATATGGAGGAGCCCCTAAAAACACACCCACACACCCTGAATATATGGAGGAGCCCCTAAAAACACACCCACACACCCTGAATATATGGAGGAACCCCTAAAAAGACACCAGCACACCCTGACTATATGGAGGAGCCCCTAAACACACCCACACATCCTGAATATATGGAGGAAGCCCTAAAAACACACCCGCACACCCTGAATATATGGAGGAACCCCTAAAAAGACACCCACACACCCTGAATATATGGAGGAACCCCTAAAAACACACCCACACACCCTGAATATATGGAGGAACCCCTAAAAACACACCCGCACACCCTGAATATATGAGGAACCCCTATAAAGACACCCACACACCCTGAATATATGGAGGAACCCCTAAAAAGACACCCACACACCCTGAATATATGGAGGAACCCCTAAAAAGACACCCACACACCCTGACTATATGGAGGAACCCCTAAAATGACACCCACACACCCTGAATATATGGAGGAGCCCCTAAAAAGACACCCGCACACCCTGAATATATGGAGGAGCCCCTAAAAAGACACCCGCACACCCTGAATATATGGAGGAGCCCCTAAAAATACACCCGCACACCCTGAATATATGGAGGAACCCCTAAAAACACACCCACACACCCTGAATATATGGAGGAACCCCTAAAAACACACCCGCACACCCTGAATATATGAGGAACCCCTATAAAGACACCCGCACACCCTGAATATATGGAGAAACCCCTAAAAATACACCCGCACACCCTGACTATATGGAGGAACCCCTAAAAACACACCCACACAACCCGAATGTGGTGGAGTTGCTATGTAAGAGAGAACATTTGATGCTGCCTGTGCTGAAGCCCCGCCCCCACCTATGCACATGAGAGAGATAAGAGTATGTTGTCTGTTGGAAAAAGCTCCGCCCTATCTCTGTGTGTGAGGTAACAAAAAGCAGCCATGAAACAGCTTGTAATAAACCCCAAAAAACGGTAAGTGACCTATTGATCAATAAGAAAACATGAATTCTGTCAGTATATAAACACTGAATATATGGAGGAGCCTCTAGAAAGACACCCGCACACCCTGAATATGGAGGAACCCCTAAAAACACACCCACACACCCTGAATATATGGAGGAGCCCCTAAACACACACCCGCACACCCTGAATATATGGAGGAACCCCTAAAAACACACCCACACACCCTGAATATATGGAGGAACCCCTAAAAAGACACCCGCACACTCTGAATATGGAGGAACCCCTAAACACACACCCACACACCTGAATATATGGAGGAACCCCTAAAAAGACACCCACACACCCTGAATATATGGAGGAACCCCTAAAACACACCCGCACACCCTGAATATATGGAGGAACCCCTAAAAAAGACACCCACACACCCTGAATATATGGAGGAACCCCTAAAAGGACACCCACACACCCTGAATATATGGAGGAACCCCTAAAAACACACCCACACACCCTGAATATATGGAGGAACCCCTAAAAACACACCCACACACCCTGAATATATGGAGGACCCCTAAAAAGACACCTGCACACCCTGAATATATGGAGGAGCCCCTAAAAAGACACCCGCACACCCTGAATATATGGAGGAACCCCTAAAAACACACCCACACACCCTGAATATATGGAGGAACCCCTAAACACACCCACACACCCTGAATATATGGAGGAGCCCCTAAACACACCCACACACCCTGAATATATGGAGGAATCCCTAAAAAACACACCCACAACACCCTGAATATATGGAGGAACCCCTAAAAAGACACCCGCACACACCCTGAATATATGGAGGAGCCCCTAAAAAGACACCCGCACACCCTGAATATATGGAGGAACCCTAAAAAACACACCCACACACCCTGAATATATGGAGGAGCCCCTAAAAAGACACCCACACACACCCTGAATATATGGAGGAACCCCTAAAAACACACCCGCACACCCTGAATATATGGAGGAACCCCTAAAAAACACACCCGCACACCCTGAATATATGAGGAACCCCTATAAAGACACCCGCACACCCTGAATATATGGAGGAGCCCCTAAAAAACACACCCACACACCCTGAATATATGCAGGCGCCCCTAAAAACACACCCACACACCCTGAATATATGCAGGCGCCCCTAAAACACCACCCGCACACCCTGAATATATGGAGGAGCCCTTAAAAATACACCCGCACACCCTGAATATATGGAGGAGCCCCTAAAAATACACCCGCACACCCTGAATATATGGAGGAACCCCTAAAAAACACACCACACACCCTGAATATATGGAGGAACCCCTAAAAACACACCCGCACACCCTGAATATATGAGGAACCCCTATAAAGACACCCGCACACCCTGAATATATGGAGAAACCCCTAAAAATACACCCGCACACCCTGACTATATGGAGGAACCCCTAAAAACACACCCACACAACCCGAATGTGGTGGAGTTGCTATGTAAGAGAGAACATTTGATGCTGCCTGTGCTGAAGCCCCGCCCCCACCTATGCACATGAGAGAGATAAGAGTATGTTGTCTGTTGGAAAAAGCTCCGCCCTATCTCTGTGTGTGAGGTAACAAAAAGCAGCCATGAAACAGCTTGTAATAAACCCCAAAAAACGGTAAGTGACCTATTGATCAATAAGAAAACATGAATTCTGTCAGTATATAAACACTGAATATATGGAGGAGCCTCTAGAAAGACACCCGCACACCCTGAATATGGAGGAACCCCTAAAAACACACCCACACACCCTGAATATATGGAGGAGCCCCTAAAACACACACCCGCACACCCTGAATATATGGAGGAACCCCTAAAACACACCCACACACCCTGAATATATGGAGGAGCCTCTAGAAAGACACCCGCACACTCTGAATATGGAGGAACCCTAAACACACCCACACACCCTGATATATGGAGGAGCCCCTAAACACACCCACACACCCTGAATATATGGAGGAATCCCTAAAAAACACACCCACACACCCTGAATATATGGAGGAACCCCTAAAAAGACACCCGCACACCCTGAATATATGGAGGAGCCCCTAAAAAGACACCCGCACACCCTGAATATATGGAGGAACCCCTAAAAACACACCCACACACCCTGAATATATGGAGGAGCCCCTAAAAAGACACCCACACACCCTGAATATATGGAGGAACCCCTAAAAACACACCCGCACACCCTGAATATATGGAGGAACCCCTAAAAACACACCCGCACACCCTGAATATATGAGGAACCCCTATAAAGACACCCGCACACCCTGAATATATGGAGGAGCCCCTAAAAACACACCCACACACCCTGAATATATGCAGGCGCCCCTAAAAACACACCCACACACCCTGAATATATGCAGGCGCCCCTAAAAACACACCCGCACACCCTGAATATATGGAGGAGCCCTTAAAAATACACCCGCACACCCTGAATATATGGAGGAGCCCCTAAAAATACACCCGCACACCCTGAATATATGGAGGAACCCCTAAAAACACACCCACACACCCTGAATATATGGAGGAACCCCTAAAAACACCACCCGCACACCCTGAATATATGAGGAACCCCTATAAAGACACCCGCACACCCTGAATATATGGAGGAACCCTTAAAAATACACCCGCACACCCTGACTATATGGAGGAACCCCAAAACACACCCACACAACCCGAATGTGGTGGAGTTGCTATGTAGAGAGAACATTTGATGCTGCCTGTGCTGAAGCCCCGCCCCCACCTATGCACATGAGAGAGATAAGAGTATGTTGTCTGTTGGAAAAAGCTCCGCCCTATCTCTGTGTGTGAGGTAACAAAAAGCAGCCATGAAACAGCTTGTAATAAACCCCAAAAAACGGTAAGTGACCTATTGATCAATAAGAAAACATGAATTCTGTCAGTATATAAACACTGAATATATGGAGGAGCCTCTAGAAAGACACCCGCACACCCTGAATATGGAGGAACCCCTAAAAACACACCCACACACCCTGAATATATGGAGGAGCCCCTAAACACACACCCGCACACCCTGAATATATGGAGGAACCCCTAAAAACACACCCACACACCCTGAATATATGGAGGAGCCTCTAGAAAGACACCCGCACACTCTGAATATGGAGGAACCCCTAAACACACACCCACACACCCTGAATATATGGAGGAGCCCCTAAAAAGACACCCACACACCCTGAATATATGGAGGAACCCTTAAAAATACACCCACACGCCCTGAATATATGGAGGAACCCCTAAAAACACACCACACGCCCTGAATATATGGAAGAACCCCTAAAAACACACCCGCACGCCCTGAATATATGGAGGAGCCCCTAAAACACGCCCTGAATAGATTGGATTAGAGCCTAACCCCACATCTCACCTCATGTCCTGCACCAGGGAAACTTTTAGAGGAGACATCACGGGATTCGGATCGGATTTTCGTCTTTCTGACTCCAGAAGAATTTCTGAAAGAAAGCACACAGTTTCAGGTGAATTCAATAAGCCAGAGATGCCGGTGACCGCTGATCACTGGCCTCATATCTTTCACAGGGAATACATATTTCAGACCCGGGGGGGGGGGGGTGACCTGGCCTGACTGAGGGTCTGAGTACAAATATACATATTCTGTGGAGACCGCGTGTGAACTGACCAGTGTTACTGATGCTTCCCCCTGCGATCCTCCTCCGGTTGTCCTGATAGTGTAATAAGTGGGACCACAAGGCAGACTTCCCCTGCGGGCAGACAGAGGGCATGGGTCATGGATTCAGCAGACAGCCCGGAACAGGAGACCCGTCCACACAGAGGGCACCGTACCTGTTTGACCAGGAGGCCGTGGCTCCAGATCCTCTCCAGGAGATCACACAAGCTGGCGATTAACGTGTTCTCCTCCACACCGGTAATGCTCCCTTCCCCGTGTCCCAATTCCACAGCCTCCCGACCCATCTTCTCCACCAGCATTCGCTTAGTCTAGAAATGACAAGTTATAAAATTTAAATCATCATGAAAATGACTAAATGCAGTCTGTATGCTCCCATTAATTTATAGAACCTGTGTATTGGGATAAATGTGTCTGTGTGCGCGTCTGTGCGGGCATGTGTTTTTGTGCAGTTTCAGGAAGTGCAGACAATCAACATACACCTAGTTTGGGCATCTGCAGCATCACTGGATCTTGATGGCGTCAAACCTGGAGATGCTGCAGAAATTCGTAACATACGTGACTGTTTCACACCACATTCTGCTCTTCCCCCTAGACTGAAATCTCTGGGGCAGGGTCCCCTCTCCCCTTAGAATGTAAGCTCTGGGGCAGGGTCCCCTCTCCCCTTAGATTGTAAGCTCTGGAGCAGGGTCCCCTCTCCTCTTAGATTGTAAGCTCTGGGGCAGGGTCCCCTCTCCCCTTAGAATGTAAACTCTGGGGCAGGGTCCCCTCTCCCCTTAGAATGTAAGCTCTGGGGCAGGGTCCCCTCTTCCCTTAGATTGTAAGCTCTGGGGCAGGGTCCCCTCTCCCCTTAGAATGTAAGCTCTGGGGCAGGGTCCCCTCTTCCCTTAGATTGTAAGCTCTGGGGCAGGGTCCCCTCTCCTCTTAGATTGTAAGCTCTGGGGCAGGGTCCCCTCTCCTACTGTTCCATGTGTTTGTTTTGTATGTATATTTGTTATTCTGTCTCACCCATTGTCCAGCGCTATTGAACTTGTTGGTGCTTTATACTGTAACTCTTACAGGAATTCTCAGGGTAAGACTGAACTGAAGTGCAGACAATCAACATACACCTAGTTTGGGCATCTGCAGCATCACTGGATCTTGATGGCGTCAAACCTGGAGATGCTGCAGAAATTCGTAACATACGTGACTGTTTCACACCACATTCTGCTCTTCCCCCTAGACTGAAATCTCTGGGGCAGGGTCCCCTCTCCCCTTAGAATGTAAGCTCTGGAGCAGGGTCCCCTCTCCCCTTAGAATGTAAGCTCTGGGGCAGGGTCCCCTCTCCCCTTAGAATGTAAGCTCTGGGGCAGGGTCCCCTCTCCTCTTAGATTGTAAGCTCTGGGGCAGGGTCCCCTCTCCTACTGTTCCATGTGTTTGTTTTGTATGTATATTTGTTATTCTGTCTCACCCATTGTCCAGCGCTATTGAACTTGTTGGTGCTTTATACTGTAACTCTTACAGGAATTCTCAGGGTAAGACTGAACTGAAGTGCAGACAATCAACATACACCTAGTTTGGGCATCTGCAGCATCACTGGATCTTGATGGCGTCAAACCTGGAGATGCTGCAGAAATTCGTAACATACGTGACTGTTTCACACCACATTCTGCTCTTCCCCCTAGACTGAAATCTCTGGGGCAGGGTCCCCTCTCCCCTTAGAATGTAAGCTCTGGAGCAGGGTCCCCTCTCCCCTTAGAATGTAAGCTCTGGGGCAGGGTCCCCTCTCCCCTTAGAATGTAAGCTCTGGGGCAGGGTCCCCTCTCCCCTTAGAATGTAAGCTCTGGGGCAGGGTCCCCTCTCCTCTTAGATTGTAAGCTCTGGGGCAGGGTCCCCTCTCCCCTTAGAATGTAAGCTCTGGGGCAGGGTCCCCTCTCCCCTTAGAATGTAAGCTCTGGGGCAGGGTCCCCTCTCCCCTTAGAATGTAAGCTCTGGGGCAGGGTCCCCTCTCCCCTTAGATTGTAAGCTCTGGAGCAGGGTCCCCTCTCCTCTTAGATTGTAAACTCTGGAGCAGGGTCCCCTCTCCCCTTAGATTGTAAGCTCTGGAGCAGGGTCCCCTCTCCTCTTAGATTGTAAGCTCTGGGGCAGGGTCCCCTCTCCTCTTAGATTGTAAGCTCTGGGGCAGGGTCCCCTCTTCCCTTAGATTGTAAGCTCTGGGGCAGGGTCCCCTCTTCCCTTAGATTGTAAGCTCTGGGGCAGGGTCCCCTCTCCCCTTAGAATGTAAGCTCTGGGGCAGGGTCCCCTCTTCCCTTAGATTGTAAGCTCTGGGGCAGGGTCCCCTCTCCTCTTAGATTGTAAGCTCTGGGGCAGGGTCCCCTCTCCTACTGTTCCATGTGTTTGTTTTGTATGTATATTTGTTATTCTGTCTCACCCATTGTCCAGCGCTATTGAACTTGTTGGTGCTTTATACTGTAACTCTTACAGGAATTCTCAGGGTAAGACTGAACACACATGGGGTATGAAGATGCGAGTGATTACAGGATGGTGCAGCACCCATTACAATGTTCTCATCTTGTCGAGAGATTCCTGGTCCCAGGTTTCACCATGAAAACTGCTTTTCCTTTATATCATCTGTTCCTCCCAAATTCCCACAGAACCAGTGAACATTAGGAAGCGTGCGTTGATACAGCACCTTGTTGCGACACTCCTTCAGCAATCCTTCCACAAACTTCCAGTTGGTCTGGGCGATTACCGAGGGCGAGAGGTTTGAGAGCTTGGGCTGGCGGATCGTACTCCCCAGGTTTCGGGCTTCTTGGATATATTTCTTAGAGAAAAAGAAAAAAAAAGTTACAGGTACAAGCATTTATAAAGCGCTAACACGTTCCGTAGCGCTGTACCATTAGTGTCTCATTACGTGGAGGGAGGATTTCTCATTCGTTTTGATTCTGCTCCATGTACTCCATATAAGAGTGGCTTCCTATGTGCTTCACCTTGGGGTCCCAGCCATATGGGCGACACACCTGGAGGACCCTTCCAGGATTTATTGTGGAATTTCCAAGCCTTTCCAGAAATTAAAGCCCTGTGGCAGAGTTTGGGGTGGGGAGGCCCGGCATACAGGAGGGGGAATGCAGTAGGAATGGATAGAGATAGATTTTATTTTTAGGCTGTGCTAAAGGAGACTGACTTGCCACCTGGAGAAACATTAAGTGTCAGCTCTTTGGGTCAGAGGTCTCGTGTCATCCTGTTACAGACATGGACGCTACAAGAAGGTGGAATAACATGAAAACTGGCAAATGAAGGGGTGTGGATCCCGGATAACGGGCATCGGGCGTCGCTGACTTGCCTTGGTATAATTGGGACGAGGGAGGCCGTTAGTCCGCAGCATCTTTACAGACAGAACCAGGAGCAAAGGGCTGTGTGATCAGGGATTCCCGGCTCTGTGTTTGTCCTGAATTCAGAGACAGATTTCTGGAAGGATCTCCAGCCTCTCTTGGCTTCCTTACCTCCCTCTGGTCATTGTCTAGCCGGAGATGCTCCGTGTGTTGTTTTTGACGGTCCTTGCGTCTCCACTGAGCAGGCGCGTTCCTCTTAGCCCACCTGCAGGAACGTTACAGTCTCTGGTGAGGGTTTGTCCACAGACTAAGGCCGGGTGCACACGGGACGTTTTCTTTAACGCACATTACGTGTGTTAAAGAAAACCGGCGTCGCACTCGACGCCAGCCCATCCCCTCCATCGTGGAGCCCCATCGACGCACATCCTAGCGCATCGACAGTGATGATGTGCTAGGATTCGCGTCGACGGAGATCCGCAATCTTCCTATGGTGGGCGGGCGTCGAGTGCGACGCCGGTTTTCTTTAACGCACGTAATGTGCATTAAAGAAAACGTCCCGTGTGCTCCCGGCCTAATACAGAGGTCAAACGCTAAACGCATGAGCAGTGACGGCTGCCCCGGGACACACAGCGGTGCATTTATAACCATAAACCCCAACACCCTTGTTGGGAACATGGAGCAGCCAAGGGAAAATGTCATCACAACAGCTTTACCTCCCACTGAGGCCCAATTAAAGCCAAACTGATGGTGGGGGGGGGGGGGGGGGGCGGCACTTTTTTGTTCCCGTTAGAACCAAGAAGTACAAACTACAATAATACATTGATTTCACTTTGTTAAAACCTCTTAACCTGCAGAAAAGAAGAATATGGATTAAAAACAACCCTTTCATACATAGGTTGCAGAGTATTCTGGGAAACGTGAGCGTTTCCTGCACGGAGTGAAGCGGTAACATGGCGCAAAGCTAAAAAAATGATCTATGGGTGAATTAGAAGAAAAAAAACAACATTTAATTTTGTAAACCTTAAACATGTGCAAGATCTATTTTTTGTGAAAAATCCTGCATTTTCTGACACTGTTTCGGGGACGCACTTCATCGGAGCCCGAGCCGTCGGTCTGCGTTAAACCTGAAGATTAGGGAACGTCCCCCTTACTTGTTGGTAGCTGGCCCGGTGGAAAGGACGTCGGACTGGAGCTTTGGGAAGAAGCCGGGCTCGTATTTCCCCTGCCCAATCTTCATGTCCAGGAGGTGCGGGTGGACCGCGGTGTGATCGATCTTCGAGAGACGAAGCTCTATGGCTTTCACTGAGCAGTGGAGAAAAAGATCCCAATTTCAGAAACAAAGTGTAAATCACTGCACCCTTTCCAGATAAACAGTGCGGACGGGAAGCCCCAACACCCAAAAAACAGACGCTCAGACATAAAGGATCCCCCGTCTGCAACACCAAACCTGCAGCAAAGCATTACAAAACTCTTCCACCGGAATAAACTGCAACAATAGCAGCCCGTTGGTTGCGTTGGCAAATGTTAGCGCGGGACTCAGGTTTTACCTTGATGTTGGCAGCAGAGCTTGCACTTTAACAGCTGTTACAATGCAATTAATGCCTCTGGGGTTTGGGATATTAAGCGCAGGATGTCGTAAGGTTAGTTTTCTTTTTATTCTTTATTTATGGGTATAAAATTGCAGTCAAAGTACAGAAAATAGTCACGCAGGACCCCCACATAAAATCATAAACAATCTGCAATATAAAAAGAAAAAAGGAAGCGGGGAGTCAAGAAGGCCGGATAAGTGGGACAGGGGGAGTGGCCAAGCCAGGAAGGATCAGGGAAACCGCATACCAGGACACACAAAACACCCACCAAAACACATAGGAAACTGCCCTAGTGAAGCGGCGTTCCCAGCTCACTCCTATCATCGAATAGGCGACAAGAGGCCGCGGAAGAGGCCACATGGCCAGGTGGACAAGGGCCAAGGAGGGTGGACAGAGCCACGGTGGCCACCAGAATGGCTCGCCTGGGCCAACCCATGTTCCCATGAAGAGAGGGGGGGATAGGGACACCCAAGACCCCACGACTCAAGGAGTTGCCAAGCCCATTGAGGCAGCAAGAAGTCCAAAAACAGAACAACAATAAAGTCTGCATGTGGGATAGGGGGGGGGGGGGAATAAATGGGTCAGCAACCCAAAAAAAGGGGGGGGGGACAGGACCCAAAACTCAAGAGGCGCAGAGAGGAAACAAATAAACTACAAGAGTGTCACGAGTCAACACGGGTCTAAAACACGGAGAGCTCACTCCCGTAATGGCATGGCAGGCAGGCGCCGGGATGGTTGAAGGCAGCACGTAGGAATTCAATCAGGCCCAAGCTCCATCTGGGGTCGACACAGAGCCAGCACGACCTATGTGCAAAACCACTAAGGAGCAAGAAGGCCCCCAGCGATAACCAACCCCACGTTCTCTCAGGAGAGCTGTCACATCTCGGAAATGGCAGCGTACTAGGAGGGCGAGAAATGGTAAGTCTCGGTAGACAAATCTGCAGAACGCCATAGGTCACTGCTGGGACATTCCCGGCCATCTCAAGCACCCTGGCCTGGATGGAGACATCTCTGGTGGTGACGAGGGCGTGCTGGGGAGCCGCAACAGCCACCTTGCGCACCCGAAAGTCAGGGGAGGCAACGTTAGTTTTGTGCATAAAGTGAGACAGCGGGTCAGTCGTCCAATATATCCGTGTTAGTCCAGATGCCAAAATCTGGAGTATAGCAGTCTGTAGTGATGCCTTTTTATTGGACTAACGTTACATTTAAGGCTGGGGGTCAGACTAATGCATTTTTAACGTGCGTTTAGCACTTAATCACGGCCGCAGTAGCAGCAAATGACGGGCAATGACGACCAATATATGAAGTACGGCAGCACGAAAGTCCGGCCGCGCAACACAAGTGGAAAATTAACGCATTTTTTCAAGAACGCAGAACCGCTAGTACGGACGTACTGAGTGCGCAGCTGCGGCATAGCGGCGTGTTTGCGTGATTAGGAGATGTCAGACGCTGCTAATGTCCGGCCTACATAACGTCCAGATGCAAGAAGTGTTTTATTGCCGATCCATAAAAAAAAAAAAAAAAAATCACGCACGAAAATGCGCGTCGTCTGACCGTTTTTGCACATTCCGAAAATATACGTCAATGCGTTCGGACGCACTTTTTGACGGTTGCTGCGAATAATGCGTTCGTTTGACCCTAGCCTAAAGTACAAGCTTTCGAGAGTGATCCTCCTTTGTCAGGTGTAGAAGCTTACTGATCAGAATGGTAGAATTAAACATTGGGACATTCATAGGGCGCACAGTTGGGGGTCTTAGATGTTGTACATCGCCGAATGGCATGGTCAGAGGGGAAAAAAAAAAAAAAGAGCATTTAATTGTCTCAGGCACATAAGACAACGGTGATGAAATCATGTCCACTTCAAAGGGAATGTGAAAGGACAAAACTAACAACAACAACAAAAAAACAACACAAAACAGTAAGTATGGGGAAGACACAGAAGAAAAAAAAAACAGGAGAGAGAAAACCAAGCCCCAACCAGAATTATGAATATTATGTGACGTTATTATAGTGGGTTAAAAAACCCGAATCTCTTTTTCACGCTCTGACCATGCCATTTGGCGATGTACAACATCTAACACCCCCGACTGTGCACCCTATGAATGTCCCAATGTTTAATTCTACCATTCTGATCAGTAAGCTTCTAGACCTGAGGAAGGGAGGATCACTCTCGAAAGCTTATTACTTTAAATGTAACGTTGGTCCAATAAAAAAGTTATCACTACGTACGGCTATACTCGTGAGATTATAGAAATGCACATTAAAATGACTTCCACGACGCCGCAGTAAACCTGTGTTTGTATTCTGGGGAAGATTGGCCTCGAGTGTTTCCTGCGCTGGGTGAACCTGCCGGCTCTTCTGTAACAGGAAGCTATGGTGCAGGTTTGTGCCTGTCTGTTGTACACGTCCTGTGCACAGCATTTGATGCAAGCTCCACAAACCAAATGCAGACATTAACCCATTAAATCCTGATTAAAGCTCTCACAGCTCCAGCATCATATGTGTGTGAGTGTAGGGTGAGTTTGTGTGCAAGGTCAGTAATCACACAAAGAGATATATATATATTTTTGAGTTGTGGGTGGTTGCAGGTTGTATGCGAGGTGGGTGGCATTCTGCAGAACGTCTGTGTGCACTCGTGAACTTTGAGCATATGGTGTGTGAACACACAGGAGTATTTGTGTGTTCAACATGTCATTTTTATCTTTTCTTCCCAGCTAGCTCATTAATACCTGCGGCCTCGTCCCCTGGTCATGTATTGGGAACTTCCTGACATTCTAACTTACGAGACTCCAGAATGAGGGAGGCCATAGGTGGCCGCCTACTTCATTTGCCCAATTAAAGGATCCCCCCCTGCACATGATCATTTGTGAGTGTGTTACCCAGAAAGAAAACTCCCCCCCCCTATAGATAGGAGCCTCCGGTGCAGCAAATTAATGATTAGGATCAAGTCTTCATGTCTGAGCCTTTAATCAGCTCCTGGACCTACACATTAACTTGACGCACACACCATTAACAATACGTGCTTCGGGGGGGGGGGGGGTCATATAAATAATTTGCTCCTGGGTTTCATCTAAATAGCTTTTAAGGAGAGGTGCTCTCATATATCTAGGTATGTGGCTAGACCCAAATCTATCCTTTGTCCCCACATCGTAAAACTCATTTAGGCTGGAGTCAGACGAACGCAGTGCGAACGCGCGTGCAGCCGCACTTTATTACGGCCGTAGTAGCAGCAAATGAGGGCCAATCTATGAAGTACAGCCGCGCAACGCAAGCAGCAAACAAACGCATTTTTTCAAGAACATAGAACCACTAGTACTGACGCACAGAGTACGCTGCGTCGGCATAGCGGCGTGTGTGATTAGGAGACGTCAGACGCTGCACATGTCCGGCCAACATCACGTCCATTTGTTTTTAATAGCTCCATCAAAAATCACGCACGAAAATGCGCATCGTATGACTGCCATCGCGTCTTCCGTGAAAAAATATGTCAATGTGTTCGGACGCACTTTTATACAGACGATGTGAAAAATGCATTAGTCTGACCCTAGCCTTAATCTTCACCCCAAACTAGGTGCCCTGTACAGAAACAAATCCTGCCTGAGCCCTGCGGTAACAAAAGCAGATTGTACAACAAATGCTTATGCTGGCTATTGAATACGGAGATGTAGTGTATGCAGCAGCCCCGCAAACACACCTTCATAAACTTACTACATTGTATAACTCACTCTGCCGCTTTGTGCTACAATGTAACTACATGACCCACCATTGTGACATTTTAAAAGAACTAAACTGGCCGTCGCTGGAATCTAGACGCACACTTCACCTTTCCAACCTGGTGTTTAAGAGCTTTTCTGGGAACCCACCATCCTACCTCAATAGGCTGCTTCCCTCATCCTATAGCCTCTGATCCAGGACCTGCACCTTCCTTACAATACTACCATACAAAAAGAAAGTGTCTACATCCTCATTTTCCTACAGAGCACCGCAAATATGGAATAACCTCCCAGACGCCATCAAATCTTCCCCCGGTCTAAAGTTCCTTAAGAGATCTCTATTAACATACCTGGATACAGAATGCGCCTGTACTGTAAACATGTAACACAGTGACTATATACAGAATGCGCCTGTAAACATGTAACACAGTGACTATATACAGAATGCGCCTGTAAACATGTAACAGTGACTATATACAGAATGTACCTGTAAACATGTAACACAGTGACTATATACAGAATGCGCCTGTAAACATGTAACACAGTGACTATATACAGAATGCGCCTGTAAACATGTAACATGGTGACTATATACAGAATGCTCCTGTAAACATGTAACACAGTGACTATATACAGAATGCTCCTGTAAACATGTAACACAGTGACTATATACAGAATGCACCTGTAAACATGTAACAGTGACTATATACAGAATGCTCCTGTAAACATGTAACATAGTGACTATATACAGAATGCACCTGTAACAGTGTCTATATTTGGTACATATTTATTTTCAGAGTTAATCTGTATATTTGTGTTTTTAATATCTTGCATTTTATTACTTTGTGTTTCGCTAACAATTCAATGTTCTTGAACCCAGGACAAACTGAAACCAGAGAAATCTCAATGTGTCCTGCCTGGTAAAATGATATATATGTATATATCAGGGCTCAAAATTTCAAGTCCCAAGCTACTAGCCAGGCCTTAAGAGTTACTCGCCACTAGTTGCCCCACCTAACCCCTTATCCTGCCCTGCCTCTGCATTCCCACTCGCCCTCATGTAATTTCCACTCGCCAAATGCGAGCAGGCGAGTGGAAATTTTGAGGCCCGATATATATATAATTTTACCAGGTAGGATACATATACAGTATATACACATATACAGTCAGGTCCAGAAATATTGGGACAACGACTCAATTCTAACATCTTTGGCTATATACACCACCACAATGGAGTTGGAATGAAACAAACACAATGTGTTTTAACTGCAGACGGTCAGCTTTAATTTGAGGGTATGTACATCCAACTCAGGTGAACGGTGTAGGACTTACAGCAGTTTGCAGATGTGCCTCCCACTTGTTAAGGGACCAAAGGTAATGGGACAATTGGCTTGTCAGCTGTTCCATGGCCAGGTGTGTGATATTCCCTCATTACCCCAATTACAATGTGCAGATAAAAGGCCCAGAGTTCATTTCAAGTGTGCTATTTGCATTTGGAATATGTTGCTGTCAACTCTCAAGATGAGATCCAAAGAGCTGTCACCATCAGTGAAGCAAGCCATCATTAGGCTGAACAAACAAAACCAACCCATCAGAGAGATAGCAAGAACATTAGGCGTGGCCAAAACAACTGTTTGGAACATTCTCAAAAAGAAGGAACGCACCGGTGAGCTCAGCAACACCAAAAGACCCGGGAGACCACGGAAAACAACTGTGGTGGATGACCGAAGAATTCTTTCCCTGGTGAAGAAAACACCCTTCACAGCAGTTGGCCAGATCAAGAACACTCTCCAGGAGGTAGGTGTATGTGTGTCAAAGTCAACAATCAAGAGGAGACTTCACCACAGTGAATACAGAGGGTTCACCACAAGATGTAAACCATTGGTGAGCCTCAAAATCAGGAAGGCCAGATTAGAGTTTGCCAAACAACACCTAACAAAGCCTTCACAGTTCTGGAACAAGATCCTATGGACAGATGAGACCAAGATCAACTTGTACCAGAGTGATGGGAAGAGAAGAGTATGGAGAAGGAAAGGAACTGCTCATGATCCTAAGCATACCACCTCATCAGTGAAGCATGGTGGTGGTAGTGTCATGGCGTGGGCATGTATGGCTGCCAATGGAACTGGTTCTCTTGTATTTATTGATGATGTGACGCTGACAAAAGCAGCAGGATGAATTCTGAAGTGTTTCGGGCAATATTATCTGCTCACATTCAGCCAAATGCTGCAGAACTCATTGGACGACACTTCACAGTGCAGATGGACAATGATCCAAAGCATACCTGGGACGTAAAAATCCAATGGCTGAATATAGAATATTTGATACATCTGAGGGTTGGGATTTAGGAGTTATTATTGCAGAGGATCTAAGGGTAAGTAGTCAATGTAATAGAGCAGCAGGAAATGCTGGCAGAATGCTTGGTTGTGTAGGGAGAGGTATTAGCGGTAGGAAAAGGGAAGTGCTCATGCCACTGTACAGAGCACTGGTGAGACCTCACTTGGAGTACTGTGTGCAGCACTGGAGACCGTATCTCCAGAAGGATATAGACATCTTAGAGAGAGTTCAGAGAAGGGCTACTAAAATGGTGTACGGCTTGAAGGAGAAAAGTTACCAGGAAAGGCTTAATGATCTTAACATGTACAGCTTGGAAAAAAGACGAGACAGGAGATATGATAGAAACATTTAAATACGTAAAGGGAATCCACAAGGTAGAGGAAGGGAGTATATTTAAAAGGAAACAAAGTAGCAAAACAAGAGGACATAGTCTTAGATTAGAGGGGCAAAGGTTTAAAAGTAACATCAGGAAGCATTATTTTACTGAGAGGGTGGTGGATACATGGAACAGTCTTCCAGTAGAAGTGGTAGAGGCCAAAACAGTAATTGAATTTAAGCAGGCATGGGATAGGCATAAGGCTATCCTAAACAAAAGATAAATCCAGGTAAAGTATCCATGTAATTGGGCGACTAGATGGGCCAAAAGGGTCTTATCTGCCGACATTTTTCTATGTTTCTATACTGCAAAAGCAAGCAAAGAGTTTTTGAAGGGACAGGAGTGGAATGTTATGCAATGGCCAAGTCAATCACCTGACCTGAATCCCATTGAGCTGCATTTCACTTGCTGAAGACAAAACTGAAGGGAAAATGCCCCAAGAACAAGCAGGAACTGAAGACAGTTGCAGTAGAGGCCTGGCAGAGCATCACCAGGGATGAAACCCAGCGTCTGGTGATGTCTATGCGTTCCAGACTTCAGGCTGTGATTGACTGCAAAGGATTTGCAACCAAGTATTAAGAAGGGAAAGTTTGATTTATGATTATTATTCTGTCCCATTACCTTTGGTCCCTTAACAAGTGGGGGCACATCTGCAAACTGCTGTAAGTCCTACACCGTTCACCTGAGTTGGATGTACATACCCTCAAATTAAAGCTGACAGTCTGCAGTTAAAGCACATTGTGTTTGTTGGTGTATAGAGCCAAAGATGTTAGAATTGTGTCGATGTCCCAATATTTCTGGACCTGACTGTACATAACAGTGTATTGTATCTGACCAGCAGCACCCACTACCCCAAAGTATACCCCAACAAGACGCATGTTCATGCACTGACAGGACGTAGAGAGGTGGAAGTGCCCTGAATATTTAATGTCCCATCTTGGTGATCAGAAACCCTCCCAATTTGTCTGGGGGTTGAGGGACAGTCAGGTCACTTTGCCCACGAGGTTAAACTCATTTAAAGGGCCGTTTATTTGACTCATGAAGCAGGAACACCTTGTTTTCCTCCACATGAAGCCCACACAGCGCACTCCACGCTTTCTATACGTACAGAGAACGCTGTTTGGTTTAGGAAACCAGGGATTCAGGTCTCCACCGAAACCTGAAAACCGTGGAGGGAGGGTGACGCGTTTTCTCCCATAGAAGCGCTGAGGAGGCTGTATATACGGAGCCGCGCTGTCAGGCTCACCCGCTTCTTCGATGGTCGTACATTTCTGGTACATGGACGTGCGCAGCGTCGGCGTCCGTACGTTCAGCTGTCTGATCTTGTCGACCCGGTTATCAAACCCCCGGAGGATGGGATCTTTGTCTTCCTCGTCATGGCACATGATTTTAATATCGATGAAAGAAGCAAACATCTGCGTTTCCAGAAAGCGGGACAAAAAGGGCAAATACGGCTCCGGCTGATCTGAGAGGAACGACGCCTGAGGAGGGAGAAGTAGAACGTCATTAAGTTTGTCTGCACTTTAATGTGTTAAAAGATTACAAGATCACAATGAAGGGGGATCTGCTGGTCAAAAAAAAAAAAAAGCCTGTAAATACAGGTTTTTCTTTTGCAGAAAACCTAAAAATTTCAAGTTAAAAAAAGCACCAGTGGGTAGAATTAAAATATTGGCATTTTTAGAGACACCTATTCCCAAAATCTCCGCAAAGTGCAGAGAGTGACTGTATGTGGCTGCAATACCCTGGAACAACGAAAACAGCGTGCCACACGGATGTAGTTCCCACAGAAATAATTTTATTGAATGTCAGCAGACAAAAAAAAAAAAAAAAGCGATGTTTCAGCCTCCAAAAAGGATATACCCCCAATGCAAGGTTCAAACATATAAATATCATTTCCACCCCTCAATCAACACCTGAGGGTGGAGTGAATTAAAATGAGGAATTTAACCCCTTACTACATCTGCCATCTAGCACCCCTTTATTCTGCTACACTGCAAACACATTGTAATACATATAATTAATGATCTTATTATATTTTGACGCTGCTCACTAGTTCACATTGATCAGATTACTGTAACAAAGAAAGAGAAGAACAGGAAAAAAAACAATGAATACTCAGATTTACATCACAAAACCTTCTCTAAATTAAATTCTCTATTAAGGCCTCTTGGCCACAGTGTTTCAAAATCTTCCTACGATCCCCTCCCCTCCTCAGCGGTGGTACCCAATCCACCACCTTGAAGCGCAGTTGAGACACTGTATGATTTGCTTGAGAAAAATGTTCAGGAACTGGCAAATCAATTTTGCCTTTTCTGATCGTGGACTTATGTTGAATAATCCTTTCCTTTACCTTTTTTGTGGTCTCACCCACATATTAGGAGGCCGCAAGGGCATTTCAAGACAAAAACTACGTATGACGTTTCACACGTAAAAAATTAATGTATGGGGCTTTTTTGACCACTATGTGGGTGAGAGACACTATCACCCCGTATAACTGCACTACAGCAACTGCATTGAAGACAAGGAAATGTACCACACATTTTTTTACCCAGAAACCTGATGTTCTCTTGTTAAAGGGCCTATGTCTTCCTTGTCCAACATGTCTCTAAAGGTTCCTATTTCTCCTATAGGAGCATAGTGGTGGAGATTGAAATTCCTGAACCTCTGGAAAACCTTTTGTCAAGAGATTCCAGTGTTTTCGGAGAATGTGGCTAATCTTATTGCTTCCTCGATTGTATTGACATACAAACGGGACACGGGGGGAGGGAATCCTATTCCTTTGTCTACTAATGAGTTCATTACGGTCTAAGGTTTGTGCCCTGTTAGATTCCCTCTTCCCATCCACCAACAATTCCTGGGTCTGAAACATTCCTGATTAGTAAATGGACTCCTAGGTAATGAGTCTACTGTACCCCTAGGATGGAAACTGGAGTACAAAAGAAGACTATTCCGATCAGTCGGCTTGACATAAAGATCAGTCGTTACTTCTTAAGATTGAAGGGAATAAATTAAGTCCAAAAAAATGATCCGTTGATAACTTCACGACATCGTGAACTGAATGGATGGATCACATTTATTTCTCTATGGAATCTATCCAATTCCACTTGTGGGCCCCTCCATATGCCAAACACGTCATCGATGAAACGCCAGCATGTGGAAACAAACTTCTTAAATAATTCATGGGAATATACAGTTGCAAGAAAAAGTATGTGAACCCTTTGGGATTACGTGGAGTTTTGCATGAATTGGTCCTAAAATGTGCTCTGATCGTCATCTAAGTCACAACAATTTGAAAAACACAACCTGCTTAAAATAATACAACACAAACATATGTTTTCATGTGTTTATTGAACATAACATGTAAACATTCACAGTGCAGGGTGGGAAAAGTATGTGAACCCCTAGCCCAATGACTTCTCCAAGAGCTAATTGGAGCCTGGAGTGAGCCAACCTTGAGTCCAATCAGTGTGATATTATTGGATGTGTTGCTGAAAGCTGTCCTGCCCTTTAAAAACACACACCAGTTTTGGGTTTACTGGTTTCAAGAAGCACTGCCTGATGTGAACCATGCCTCGCAGAAAAAGAGCTCTCAGAAGACCTACGATCAAGAATTGTTGACTTGCATGAAGCTGGAAAGGGTTACAGAAGGATCTCCAAAAGCCTTGATGTTCATGTGTCCACGGTAAGACAGACTGTCTACAAATGGAGAAAGTTCAGCACTGTTGCTACTCTCCCTAGGCGTGGTCATCCTGTAAAGATGACTGCAAGAGCACAGCGCATAATGCTTAATGAGGTAAAGAAGAATCCTAGAGTGTCAGCTAAAGACTTGCTAACATTTTTGTTGACACATCTACAATAAGGAAAACATTAAACAAGAATGGAGTACATGGGAGGACACCACGGAGGAAGCCATTGCTGTCCAAAAAGAATATTGCTGCATGTTTGAAGTTTGCAAAAGAGCACCTGGATGTTACACAGCACTACTGGCAAAATATTCTGTGGACAGATGAAACCAAAATTGAGTTGTTTGGAAAAAAACACACAACACTATGTGTGGAGAAAAAATAGGCACAGCACACCAACATCAAAACCTCATCTCCACTGAAAAACATGGCGGAGGGAGCATCATGTTTTGGGGCTGCTTTGCTGCCTCAGGGCCTGGACGGATTGTTGCCATTGATGGAAAAATGAATTCCAGAGTTTATCAAGACATTTTGCAGGAAAACGTAAGACCATCTGTCCGCCAACTGAAGCTCCGCAGAGGATGGGTGATGCAACAGGACAATGACCCAAAGCATACAAGTAATTCAACAAAAGAATGGCTTCAACAAAACAAAATACGCCTTCTGGAGTGGCCCAGTCAGAGTCCCGACCTCAACCCGATTGAAATGCTGTGGCATGACCTTAAGAGAGCGATTCACACCAGACATCCCAAGACTATTGCTACATTGAAACAGTTTTGTGAAGAGGAGTGGTCCAAAATTACTCCAGATCGTTGTGCAGGTCTGATCTGCAACTACAGGAAACGTTTGGTTGAGGTTATTGCTGCCAAAGGAGGGTCAACCAGTTATTAAGTCCAAAGGTTCACATACTTTGTCCACCCTGCACTGTGAATGTTTACATGTTCTGTTCAATAAAAACATGAAAACATATGTTTGTGTTGTATTATTTTAAGCAGACTATGTTTTTCAAATTGTTGTGACTAAGGCTGGGGTCAGACCAGCGCATTTTTAACGTGCGTTCTGGCGCACTTAATCACGGCCGCACTAGCAGCAAATGACGTGCAATGACAGCCAATATATGAAGTACGGTCGCAAGAAAGTCCGGCCGCGCAACGCAAGTGGAAAATGAACGCATTTTTCGAGAACGCAGAACCGCTAGTACGGATATACAGAGTGCGCTGCGCCCGCTAGCGGTGTGTGTGTGTGTGATTTGGAGACGTCAGACCCTGCTCATGTCCGGCCAACATAACGTCCAGACGCAAAAAGTTTCCTGGTTTGGATTCGTAAAACATCACGCACGAAAATGCGCATCGTATGACCGTTTTCGCATATTCCGTGAAAAAATACATCAATGCGTTCGGACGCACTTTTTTACGTTCGCGTGTAAAAATGCTTTCGTTTGACCCTAGCCTTAGATGAAGATCAGAGCACATTTTATGACCAATTCATGCAAAACTCCACGTAATCCCAAAGGGTTCACATACTTTGTCTTGCAACTGTACATGGCGCATTTCAAATGAATCCATGAAAATGTTGGCATATGAAGGGGCCATATTGGATCCCATTGCATGTCCCCCTCTTTTGCAGAAAACCTAAAATTTTCAAGTTAAAAAAAAGCACCAGTGGGTATAATTAAAATATTGGGATTTTTGCAGACACATATTCCCAAAATCTCCGCAAAGTGCAGAGAGTGACTGTATGTGGCTGCAATACCCTAACACACTAACACAGCTGTAGTAAGAGGTTTGCGTCGTGCAGAGCATCGCAGCCTCTTTACATGCGCGGCAGCAATGCGCTCAATGAGCGCCACGAACAAGGATATCGCAAAAGCCTGCGAACCAGTAATTGAGCAGGGAATAAGCGCTTACTTTGTCGAAGTTCTGCATTTGTTCGCGGTTTGTGAACCAGGACTCCTTGTCTTGACTCGGCTGGATGACAAACACCTCATAGTCTGCAAACATCTGGGTAAAGCGGTTTGCAAACACTTCCCGGACCTGGATGTTCAGCTGATTGATCCGCAGCTCCTGCTCGTCACATTGAGCCTTCCCGTCCTTCTTACTGCAGGATTCCTCACGGACTTCTACTTGCAACTAGGAGGAAGCATTTAACCCCTTGTTTATCACTGCAGAAAGCGTTTGGGGCCATCTGCTGAACAACATAAACCGGGATCCATAGAGCAGAATACATCCTCAGGGACGAGCCGGGTTATATCTGTGTGATTTGTGTCAGGGAGGGGTCGGGTTATATCTGATTTGTGTCGGGGAGGGGTCGGGTTATATCTGTGATTTGTGTCGGGGAGGGGTCGGGTTATATCTGTGATTTGTGTCGGGGAGGGGTCGGGTTATATCTGTGTGATTTGTGTCGGGGAGTGGTCGGGTTATATCTGTGTGATTTGTGTCGGGGAGGGGTCGGGTTATATCTGTGTGATTTGTGTCGGGGAGGGGTCGGGTTATATCTGTGTGATTTGTGTCGGGGAGGGGTCGGGTTATATCTGTGTGATTTGTGTCGGGGAGGGGTCGGGTTATATCTGAATTGTGTCAGGGAGGGGTCGGGTTATATATCTGTGATTTGTGTCGGGGAGGGGTCGGGTTATATCTGTGATTTGTGTCGGGAGGGGTCGGGTTATATCTGATTTGTGTCGGGGAGGGGTCGGGTTATATCTGTGATTTGTGTCGGGGAGTGGGTCGGGTTATATCTGTGTGATTTGTGTCGGGGAGGGGTCGGGTTATATCTGTGTGATTTGTGTCGGGGAGGGGTCGGGTTATATCTGTGTGATTTGTGTCGGGGAGGGGTCGGGTTATATCTGTGTGATTTGTGTCGGGGAGGGGTCGGGTTATATCTGAATTGTGTCAGGGAGGGGTCGGGTTATATCTGTGTGATTTGTGTCAGGGAGGGGTCGGGTTATATCTGTGTGATTTGGGTCAGTGAGGAGCCCATCCCACCAATGTATCTGAAGAGGTTTATAGTAATGAGCTTACTTTTTCGAGGCTGACACCAGTTCTCTTGACCAGGGCTTGAATTCGTGCCAGCGTCTCATTCTCCTTTAGCAGTTCATAGGAATTTAAGGGGGAGCGGGCCAGGTTCCCGTTGTTCTTGTCCGACACCATGTCCACCGACTTGAGGTTCTTGAGTTTGGAGACGCTCTCGCTGCAGTGCAGGTTCCCCTCTGGTGGGATTCCAAAGGCCAGCAGGACCTCCGACACCTCCTGGATAAACTCCAGCTTGTTTGGGAATTGGGGAAGGTCTTCAGGTAACTCTATGAAGTGGTTGTCTATGTCCACAAAACACAGGTTTGCCTGGAACACAAAACAGAGCAATGACCATGAACCTCCTGGCTACCACCATCAAGGCAAACACCCTAAAGGAATCTCAAGGAGAGAATCTACAGGATTTACTAGAATGAAAGGAGCAGAAAATGCACAAATCAAGTTTTCTTCCTTTTTTGTAAAGAAGGCTAGCAGGTCATGCTGTTGGCCAGCGACGGCGAGCCTGGGCACGTACTCCCAAACATCTGTGATGACGTAGATCATTAACACAGTCACAGAGCAGTCGCTAGCCAAGATGCCAGAAGGTCTGATCTCAGCTTGCCCCACCGCGAAATGGTCTGGATACAGTCACAGTGCTACAAAGTATGTGAATCCATGTAACACCAGCTCCTGGCACACAATCCCAGCATTATCAAGGTCTGGCCATGGCAGCAAATGGTAGGTCACAGACATCTGGCGTGTCCTGCTGGCCATCACTGGAAAACCACATATAGCAAAGAGCTACAGGTATCCTTACCGTACCCCAACATCTGAGAGAATCTGTCAATTTGTCTGCACCCGCAGAGGAATAAAGTGCGCGAAAAAAAACACCAAGGTTTTAACACGGAATTAACACCAATAAAAGTAATTTCCTCCAGCAGAAAAAAGAGAAACTAAAATAGTTATCGGATTCCCTGTAATCCAGCCTCGCCATCCCCAAACCTCCCCCGTAACGGAAAAGCACAGTGAGCGTGTCAAGACGCAGCACATAACCCGCGCAGAAAGGCCGGCTCTGTGTATAGAGGAGACAATGCGTCATTGACATCTCCCAAACAATCCCGTTATTATACATCAGGCGACGAGTCACGCAGCTCACCGAGGATTTATTTCCATCACCCACCACAGGCCAGCTCTGGCATTCTGCGTGGCTGTGTACGATGGAAGTTGTAGCCATAAGCCACACCGGTAGCCCAAAAAAAAAAAAAAAAGCAGCAGCAAGGGGTGGTGCAGAGCTCTGGGGGTCAGGTTCTGAAATCACCTAAAATGCATTTTCTGAAGCAAATAAATAAAATCGCCCAGGAGCCTCAATAATATTAAAAGGAATGAACTCGTACATGTCGAGCCTGCTAAATGCGGCAGGGGCACCATCAATGACAGCCACAGGAATCACCACTTCACTTCAGACTGGGTTTTTTGCCTTCTTTTGGATCAACAGCAGTAGGTAATGTGTGAGAGGCTGAACCCGATGGACGCATGACTTTTTTCAGCCTATGTAACCATTACCTGCAGACTGATAAGTGTCAGGGGCTGATGACAAATTGCAAGAGCACGGATCATAGATTAATCGCAGAGACAGAACCGCCTGCCAGTCTCCCCATCACAACGCTCCTACCTCTTGCGGGAGCTCCAAGTTAGACCTGTCATCCAGCCCGTTAGAGTGCAAGCCCATCAGGTAAGGGACGGGAGCATCCAAGAAGTGAAGCAGCGACGCTGGGAGAATTGGGACATAGACGTGTTGCCATTGGAACGGGAACATCAGGCTGGTGATCGTCTCGGCCACGGTCATTAATCGCTGGTAATCTGCAGGCCCAAAAAAAGAAGGATCAGAGACACGAGAGGCCTTCACCACTCAAGGGGCCGGGTAGCCACCAAGAGGCCTTGCCCAACCCAGGGGCCGAGTAGCCACCAAGAGGCCTTGCCCAACTCAGGGGCCGAGTAGCCACCAAGAGGCCTTGCCCAACAAAGGGGCCGAGTAGCCACCAAGAGGCCTTGCCCAACCCAGGGGCCGAGTAGACACCAAGAGGCCTTGCCCAACCCAGGGGCCGAGTAGCCACCAAGAGGCCTTGCCCAACCCAGGGGCCGGGTAGACACCAAGAGGCCTTGCCCAACCCAGGGGCCGGGTAGACACCAAGAGGCCTTGCCCAACCCAGGGACCGGGTAGACACCAAGCGGCCTTGCCCAACCCAGGGGCCGGGTAGACACCAAGAGGCCTTGCCCAACCCAGGGGCCGGGTAGACACCAAGAGGCCTTGACCAACCCAGGGGCCGGGTAGACACCAAGAGGCCTTGCCCAACCCAGGGGCCGAGTAGCCACCAAGAGGCCTTGCCCAACCCAGGGGCCGAGTAGCCACCAAGAGGCCTTGCCCAACCCAGGGGCCGGGTAGACACCAAGAGGCCTTGACCAACCCAGGGGCCGGGTAGACACCAAGAGGCCTTGCCCAACCCAGGGGCCGGGTAGACACCAAGAGGCCTTGACCAACCCAGGGGCCGGGTAGACACCAAGAGGCCTTGACCAACCCAGGGGCCGGGTAGACACCAAGAGGCCTTGACCAACCCAGGGGCCGGGTAGACACCAAGAGGCCTTGACCAACCCAGGGGCCGGGTAGACACCAAGAGGCCTTGACCAACCCAGGGGCCGGGTAGACACCAAGAGGCCTTGACCAACCCAGGCGCCGGGTAGACACCAAGAGGCCTTGACCAACCCAGGCGCCGGGTAGACACCAAGAGGCCTTGACCAACCCAGGGGCCGGGTAGACACCAAGAGGCCTTGACCAACCCAGGGGCCGGGTAGACATCAAGAGGTCTTGACCAACCATGGGGCCGGGTAGACACCAAGAGGCCTTGACCAACCATGGGGCCGGGTAGACACCAAGAGGCCTTGACCAACCCAGGGGCCGGGTAGACACCAAGAGGCCTTGACCAACCCAGGGGCCGGGTAGACATCAAGAGGTCTTGACCAACCATGGGGCCGGGTAGACACCAAGAGGCCTTGACCAACCATGGGGCCGGGTAGACACCAAGAGGCCTTGACCAACCCAGGGGCCGGGTAGACACCAAGAGGCCTTGACCAACCCAGGGGCCGGGTAGACACCAAGAGGCCTTGACCAACCCAGGGGCCGGGTAGACACCAAGAGGCCTTGACCAACCCAGGGGCCGGGTAGACACCAAGAGACCAGGTAGCCATCAGCTTCTAGAAACTAGAGGTATGTCTATTTCCCAAGCTTATTTAATGATCTTTACAAATTAATATATAAAACACATTATTCCCCAAATTAACGACATTACTTGCTTTCTAAAAGGATTTTCAAATTAATTCACCCATCAGCACAACTAGTAACCCTTATCAGGGCAGCGGGCCCGTTACTCCCATGATTCTCTACAAGCCATGGAGATTTCCAGCACTGGACGGTGACCCTGGAGAACTGGTGACTCTTTATGAGCCCTTGGTGCTTTCATAAAGACCCCGGGTAAATGGGTGAGTGATACAATGTTAAGTCATAAGACGACAATTATATTATCAGCCCCGTCTTTCTTGAATTGTGCCACGGCTACTTACGCTGCGAGTACAAGAGTATCTGGAACTCCAACAGGGCGCAGGTAAAGAGCTGGACAAGATTTTCCACACCGAGTAACTCGAAAACCTCCTGGACGGGAAAGTCAAAGAGCGGCAGCTCAATGGCGCTCGGCCGTTGACAGATGATTGGTGCGTAGACACCGGAAAACTTCAAGGACCTCCCCGCCGGGGGAAGAGGAACCTCGTAGAGAATGTTATAGATGTAGCTCTCTAATGGTAATGGGGGTGGCTGGGGCGACGTCACGGCCTGGTGGAGCTGCTCCAGGACCTTTTTACAGGCAGTCATGAAGGACATGGGCGCGATCAGACAGATACACTTTGACACGTAGAGCGTGTCCCGGGAAATGTCATAGGAGTTGAATCTCTGTAACTTGGACACGTTGCAGTCCCCCATACAGTCCAGGTGGGCGCTGCCGTTGGTCGCCGACGTGTGGATGATGTCATACTCTGCGTTGTGCATGTGGTAGAGGGTTTGCATGGCACTGCAGATCTGTTTGCTGGTGACTTCCTCGAAGAAGGTGAGGGCGAAGCCAAATGTCCTGGAACCATCCTCTCTGGTGATAATGAACGAATGGAACTGGGGATCCTGACAATCTGACTGCGTCTTAAAGGACAGACCCTTCGGCATACACAACTGCGAAAATACCCCCGAAAAGTTATCAATTTATGAAAACAGTCACGGCGTTTCATAGCACTGGTACATCTACTCTTCTATAAAAGGTTTTCTGGATATAAAGGTTAATATGCGATAACAGACTTTACCAATTTGATAGTAAATAATACGGGAGAAATCTGAAGGTCATTATGGGATGAGGCAGCATTTTCCCCTTTTTTGTGACAAAAACTGAAATGGCTACAGATTGCGGAGGCATCAACCTCTTTTGTATGTACAGCAGTAACAGGTTTGACCTGATTGAAGTGAGGGTTTATGTGCAACTTTAATTACTGCAAATACTTTGTGACAGCAATTGCTGGTGACATTTAAAGGGCCAGTACCACCAAAAAATGAAATGTCCTTATTGTGTTTATTTATGTTGCTGATATGTTACATGGCTTTTGTTTTTCTCTTGTATGTTTAGTTTAGATAATATTTTCCTCTATATGTGTCACTGGGCGCATCCATTGTGTATTATTTTGTGTTGTATCTTCCCATCACTTGCTCCTCACTGTGTGGCTTTGGCCATAAAATGGAGTGAATGGGTCAGTCACCAACTCACATCATTGTATTGTGTGGGATGTATTCAAAGGACATCACCAGGGGGTAGATTTGACGTCTTTTAAGCTCCCTGCCCTATGTCACTCAGCTGCCATTTCTCATCTCTGATACTATAGAGAATAGACCTCCTTTCACCTTATCTAAACATTATCTCCTCCACCTCATTAACTGTTAAATAATGTATGTGATAAAGCACAGAAGTAAAACGCACCATAAGATTTTAGCAATTGTTGCATCATGGGAAAATGCACATGATGGAAATGGGATGGAAAAACCTAAATTCTATTTTTCCTTTTTACATGCAATTACTTAAAACCACCTTGTAAAACACATGATGCGGTTTTTCTTTGGCTTGTAATGCAAAGTAATCTACTTACAGCTTATATAAGAGGCAGTGTCCCTTTAAAGATGGCGAGATGCCAGACCCTGTCACTTAAATGTATCATTTAATCCCTTCGAGCCAATGACAGTGTGGGGTCTTGCAGTGTCTCTGCCAGGACATATGTGCCTTGTCGCCCATAATGAAAGTGAATGAGTGGTGTCAGAAGTCTCATAAAAGAGGCAGACTGAGCATGTGCAGAGCAAGATCAGACAGGGCAGATATCAAAAAATGTCCATAAATCTTGACACACTCAGTTCGTAGGTGTCGCTCAATTTTTTTTAAACAAAATGCAAACATTAAATATTTCTACTAAGCTTATTATCCCGGAGTAACCCTGGGGCAAAAGGAAATTAACGTGATACGAGGGAAACGCAACAGCCCTCTAATGGAATCAAAAGGGAGACAAAACAGACACATGTTAATGTTAGAATTATAAAATTTATGAAGCTTGCAACATATTTCTCATAGCTGTGACGTACCATGCCCACCGCGTCCTGGTCGAAGGCGTTCCAGTCCACATTCTCAGGGTACCGTGCCAGTACTTTGGATTTGAAGGTACGTCTAAGTGGCGTCTGCTCAAAATTCTCTCCTTCACAAGACAGAGAACATGTTCAGTGACGGAGCAGATTTCAGGATTTTAAGGGACGAATCAAACAGGCCAAGCGAGTTACCAAGCAGGCGGAAAGAAGAGTTAGTCCACGGCAAGACGTGCCCAGTACCCGAGCAAGCCAGAAATCCAAACTGACCCTGCGTCTCCACAAAGGCATGGCAGAAAAATCAGCTTCAGACGAACTAGAACACCTCTGGATTTGAGGGTTAAATTGTAGTTAAGAATAAAAAAGCAGCAGTTCTGTTATCCTGGGTTCAAGTCGAACACCTCACCCCCCCCCCCAGAGCGCCCGGAAATCACCCAGTGAGGACTAACGCGGCATATTATAATACACCGCGCCTCGCTAAGGATTATCACAACGGATTTAAAACGCAAAGATTTTAGATTCATTTGAACCACGACTAACTCCTCAGAGTCACTGGTATTTATTTCCAAATTTAGCACAAACGTACCGGCGTGAACTGCTGCTTTTTATACATGTAACTGAAGAAAAGTCACAGCGATTAAACTCCACCCCCTGCGCACATTGAGAAAGCAGAGACTCTGAAAAGGTTCGGCATCGAGAGACTAAGAAGCAGAGAGGACAGAGGAAGCGTTGCGGCGTCTGCGGAATAATCAGCTTTATTAGAAATTAGATACAGTGAATGAAGAGAAAAGAGCGCCAGTACGGACCCAGAGGCCCAAATAACGGGTAATTGCACCCGAAAGCAGCAGCCTCTGACCGTGCAGCCAAAATATATACAGCGGGAATGGTTCTACCACCAGGTCGAGGGAGAGTCTAACCCCTCCCTGTAAGCCACCGACTGATGATGTCATACACCTGCGTCTGAGTCGCTCAGCTATCTAGATACAATGTCACAGCCGACTGGTGATCACTGTGTTACCAGAGAGAGTGTGACGTCACACCGACACATCTGTAACTATGGCAACACCAGCCCAGGTCCGTCTTCCTAAATTCCCTCAATTTACTAGAGACGCGACAGTCGGGGGACAGGGAGACACAGACCCGCGACAGTCGGGGGACAGGGAGACAGGGAGACACAGACCCTCGACAGTCGGGGGACACAGACCCGCAACAGTCAGGGGGAGACGACAGGTGGAGGGGGAGACAGAGAGAGATGCCAGGGGATACAGAGAAAGCTGTTGAGGATAGAAATGATGTAGCGGCAGGGAATGCATTACACGGAGTGGGAGTCGGGATGCTGACGATGAGACCTGCCTGTTTTATGTTCATATAGTGATTTACACTCTACGCTCACTGGCCAGAAATCCCCTCGTTATTTTTGAGTGCTCTGAAGATTTGGTGGTAAATGGGTCGTTGAGTCCTGATCTCGTTTCCTGCAGCATTAAAACGTTGTCATCACTTATTTTAGTGTAGTGTGTGACATCACCTAGACAGCACACGGTGAGGTCAGAATGACGTCCTGCTGGTGGCTCCCTGCGGCCCTGTACATGTAATTCCCGCCGTATCTATTTGCGCTGAGCAATGAGGCTGCAGAGCTGGAGGCAGAGAGGTTAGAATAGCACATTCTGTCCATTCGTTCTGATCAGTTTACCTTCGGCCGTGCTGGAAAGGAAACGTCCAACCCCTTCACCGGCTTTAGAAGCCTGAATGTACTCACATAGCGCTGAATAATAAAACAACAAGAGTGATTCAGCTGCACAAACCATCAACAGCACACGGCTCACACAAACATATATTATACAAGGAAGAATCATCAATAGGGGACACTCCCTGCAGGCATCGGGATGTGGTGGGGGACACTCCCTGCAGGCATCGGGATGTGGTGGGGGACACTCCCTGCAGGCATCGGGATGTGGTGGGGGACACTCCCTGCAGGCATCGGGATGTGGTGGGGGACACTCCCTGCAGGCATCGGGATGTGGTGGGGGACACTCCCTGCAGGCATCGGATGTGGTGGGGGACACTCCCTGCAGGCATCGGGATGTGGTGGGGGACACTCCCTGCAGGCATCGGGATGTGGTGGGGGACACTCCCTGCAGGCATCGGAATGTGGTGGGGGACACTCCCTGCAGGCATCGGAATGTGGTGGGGGACACTCCCTGCAGGCATCGGAATGTGGTGGGGGACACTCCCTGCAGGCATCGGAATGTGGTGGGGGACACTCCCTGCAGGCATCGGAATGTGGTGGGGGACACTCCCTGCAGGCATCGGAATGTGGTGGGGGACACTCCCTGCAGGCATCGGAATGTGGTGGGGGACACTCCCTGCAGGCATCGGGATGTGGTGGGGGACACTCCCTGCAGGCATCGGAATGTGGTGGGGGACACTCCCTGCAGGCATCGGATGTGGTGGGGGACACTTCCACGCAGGCATCGGGATGTGGTGGGGGACACTTCCACGCAGGCATCGGAATGTGGTGGGGGACACTTCCACGCAGGCATCGGAATGTGGTGGGGGACACTTCCACGCAGGCATCGGAATGTGGTGGGGGACACTTCCACGCAGGCATCGGAATGTGGTGGGGGACACTTCCACGCAGGCATCGGAATGTGGTGGGGGACACTCCCTGCAGGCATCGGGATGTGGGGGGACCCCCTGTCTGCAGTAAGAGGCATCGAGGGATGGACACTGCAGGATTAAGTTTCGGGATGGGGAGGGGGCGCACTCTCTGCCTGTGGAGAGAGGCTTTGAGGTGTGGACACTACCTGTCTGCAGGAAGATGCACAGAGAGGTAGACAATTCCTAGAAATAAAGGATTCAGGGTGAGGGGGTACTCCTTGTCTGCAGACTTAAGTATCGTGATGGGGAGGGACGCACTCCCTGCCAGTGGAGAGAGGCATTGAGGATTGGACACTCCCTGCAGTATAGGAAACAGGATGGGGTGAACACTCCCTGCAGGATTAAGTATTAGGAAGGGTGTTTTCTGTGCCTGTGGAGAAACGCATTGAACGGTGGATACTCCCTGCAGCTATATGGAATTCAGCGATTTTTTTTATGGTGCAAAAAAATAGATAATTTTCCAAGAGAGACACAAACTCACACTTTAATAATAAACCCAAACGAGTAACTGGCCCTACTTGATGCTTTTACTGATGGACCGGTCAGGTTGGATAAGCCTCATGGGAAATAGCCCTCCAGAGGTTTTGTAACTACAAGGGTGCCGACCCATGGGGAACGTTAAATCCTGCACGAGGTCACCTGCACATAAACTCTAAATGAGCCGGGATCATCTATTCACGTTGCGGCACACGAAGGCCAGCCGGCGACTCCGATGATAAAAACGGAGCAGCGGTGATAGAGGGCGCCCACGTCTCGTATCATTTTACACATTTTTCTTTTAAAACAGATACAGCCGGCCACGTCGTTCATTGTGACATCCCATTCCTTACATAACAGCTCTGTGTGATTATTTGACCTTCCACCTTGTGGCGATTGCACAGATTGAGACGGAGGAGCCGCTTCCTCCCAGAAAGTGACTCAGGACGTTACGGACAACTTTAGTTTCTAAACCGCAAAACCCTAAGGCTAGGGTCAGACGGAAGCATTTTTCCCCGCGAACGTGAAAAAGTGCGTCCGAACGCATTGACGTATTTTTTCACGGAATGCGCAAAAACGGTCAGACGACGCGCATTTTCGGGCGTGATTTTGTACGGATCGTCAATAAAACTCTTTTTGCATCTGGACGTTATGTTGGCTGGACATTAGCAGCGTCTGACGTCTCCTAATCACGCAAACATGCCGCTATGCCGCAGCTGCGCACTCAGTACGGCAGTACTAGCGGTTCAGCGTTCTCAAAAAAATGCGTTCAAATTCCACTTGCGTTGCACGGCCGGACTTTTGTGCGGCCGTACATCGTATATTGTCCGTCATTGCCCGTCATCTGCTGCTAGTGCGGCCGTAATTATGTGCGCCAGAACGCACGTTAAAAGTGCGCTGGTCTGACCCCAGCCTAAAACCTCAAAGCGCTTCAGTCTGATGCCGAATACATGGTCACGCGTTGACGGGCGCGGCGGGGGCGGGGTGTTACCAAACATACAGGTGGACAACCGGAGAAAGACACAAAATTCAGCGGGGAGTGTCTTACAAAGAGGCAGGTGGGATCCGTCAGACTATGAAAATGTTCAGTTCCCATCAATATCCCCGATATCAGGCCGCACGCCTCTGCCGCCGCGCTATGTGTACACAAAGGTGTAGGATGTCATGTGTGTGTGCTTAGTCTTCCATCAAATTACATTTAAAGACAGACCAGGCAAAAAGCAGCATCTTCTCCAGACCAAAAATGTGCAGTAAAAGAACAATGAGGAAATGAGTGGAAATCAGGATTTGCTAGTGTGTTTAACCACGAGCGCGCGGGACAGACGTGACACCGCGGGACAGACGTGCCGCAGCGTCAGCTCTGGGTCATGAGTCAGTGTTGCTGCAATCACCGCGTCATTTGGACAAGTGATGGTTTAACCCCTTATTAACACAGCCTCATTTTTGCGTGTTCGTTACTTCAGGCCCAGAGTGTATTTGCCATTTTTTGCAGTTTGTGTATTTGTCACTCGTAACTTTCATCCTTCTCTTTTACTGCACCCACACATATACTCCTTAAGGTCACAGAGAGCTTTACATTGACCTGACATAATCCTATACATTTCCATGTATTATGGAGAAAAAACACTGTCTCAGCTCCAGTAACATCCACCTAATGCAACCAAGCGACTTTTTGCTTTCTCTCTAATAATGCAGGCAGGAACACCGTATCAGTCTGATCCCTCTCCGGCACACACAGGCAGATCAGGTCGGCACGGGGCAGGGGCACGCATACAGGCACACCAACCCGGCACGCACGCAGGCACATCAGGTCAGCATGGGGCACGCACGCAGGCACATCAGGTCAGCACGGGGCACGCACGCAGGCACATCAGGTCAGCACGGGGCACGCACGCAGGCACATCAGGTCAGCACGGGGCACATCAGGTCAGCACGGGGCACATCAGGTCAGCACGGGGCACGCACGCAGGCACATCAGGTCAGCACGGGGCACATCAGGTCAGCACGGGGCACGCACGCAGGCACATCAGGTCAGCACGGGGCACATCAGGTCAGCACGGGGCACGCACGCAGGCACATCAGGTCAGCACGGGGCACATCAGGTCAGCACGGGGCACATCAGGTCAGCACGGGGCACATCAGGTCAGCACGGGGCACATCAGGTCAGCACGGGGCACATCAGGTCAGCACGGGGCACATCAGGTCAGCACGGGGCACGCACGCAGGCACATCAGGTCAGCACGGGGCACGCACGCAGGCACATCAGGTCAGCACGGGGCACGCCCATCAGGTCAGCACGGGGCACGCCCATCAGGTCAGCACGGGGCACGCCCATCAGGTCAGCACGGGGCACGCCCATCAGGTCAGCACGGGGCACGCCCATCAGGTCAGCACGGGGCACGCCCATCAGGTCAGCACGGGGCACGCCCATCAGGTCAGCACGGGGCACGCCCATCAGGTCAGCACGGGGCACGCACACAGGCACATCAGGTCAGCACGGGGCACGCACACAGGCACATCAGGTCGGCAAGCTTTGCCTTCCAGATGTTTGGGAACAACAATACCCATGAGGCTCGGCCAATCTAATGGATAACCCAACATCATGTGAGCTGTAGTTTCAAACCATCTGGGCTGCAACCCCCGAGTTAAAATCATTTCCAGACAGTAATCATCCCAAAAAGCAATCCGAGCAACACCCCCATATAGTGAGCCTTTATATAAAATACACATAAAACCATTTTACACGGACGGCGCCACAATGAGCCGCTATATACACTATATGCACATTTACTCACACGCGCAGATCAGGCCATCAATCATGGGATGAGGTTGATTCCATTACCAGCCACTTCCTTTTACAGGCCAGAAATAAACGGTCTCAGGAAGCAGAGGAGCGCCGGCCGGGATTGATGTGACCTCCGAGGAACAATCTTAGCCGACGGCGGCACAGGATGCGGCTTGTGGAAACAAGCCAGATCCTTAGGATTATCCCTGCCGGATGGCATGGAGCCGCATGACGGTGTCTACTGAAACGTCCTGAAACCATTAACCAGGCAAGACCAGCTCAGCCGCTGCCGGAAGCCCAGGTAAGGCTCATACACTTAGGTCACGGGGGGGGGGGGGGAGACTCCTTTTAAGTAGGAATAATTCTTGAAAAAGGTGAGAAACACGTAACTGACCGAAATGTGGAAAATTTCAACCTGGGGAGCGGATATAAAGTAAGGTGAAAACAGATGGGGATTCCTTAACCCAGAGCCGGGGGGGGGGGGGCAGAAAATGTACAATTTACAACCAATAAACAAGGGTAGAAACAGCACCCAGGCATCTCTCGGGGGGGGGGGGGGGTTTAGCCCAAACACAGTCCTGATGGAGTCCTCATTTTAATCAAATGGTCACCGACCCTTCAGAAAATTAGTGCCATTTAGAGAAACTCAAGAAGCGTTGCCTTAATCCGGAGATAGAGAAAATATATATATAGATTTTCTCTAATTATACACACACACATACATATATATATATATATACACACACACACACACACACACACATATATATACATTGCTCAAAAAAATAAAGGGAACACAAACATAAGACATCCTAGATGTGAATGAAATCTTATTAAATACTGGGGTCGTTACATTGTGTCGCTGAATGTGCTGACAACAAAATCACACAAACATTATCAATGGAAATCAAATTGATTAACCCATGGAGGTCTGGATTTGGAGTTACACTCAAAACTAAAGTGGAAAACAACACTACAGGCTGATCCAACTTTGATGTAATGTCCTTCAAACAAGTCAAAATGAGGCTCAGTAGTGTGTGTGGCCTCCACGTGCCTGTGTGACCTCCCTACAATGCCTGGGCATGCTCCTGATGAGGTGGCGGATGGTCTCCTGAGGGATCTCCTCCCACACCTGGACTAAAGCATCCCCCAACTCCTGGACAGTCTGTGGTGCAACGTGACGTTGGTGGATGGAGCGAGACATGATGTCCCAGATGTGCTTCAATTGAATTCAGGTCTGGGGAACGGGTCGGCCACTCCATAGCATCAATGCCTTCGTCTTGCAGGAACTGCTGACACACTCCAGCCACATGAGGACTAGCATTGTCTTGCATTAGGAGGAATCCAGGGCCAACCGCACCAGCATATGGTCTCACAAGGGGTCTGAGGATCTCATCTCGGTACCTAATGGCAGTTAGGCCATCTCTGGCGAGCACATGGAGGGCTGTGCAGCCCCCTATAGAAATGCCACCCCACACCATTACTGACCCACTGCCAAACCGGTCATGCTGGAGGATGTTGCAGGCAGCAGAACGTTCTCCACGGCTTCTCCAGACCCGGTCACGTCTGTCACATGAAAACAGGTTCACACTGAGCACATCTGTGAAGAGCACAGGGCACCAGTGGCGAAGCGGTCAATCATGGTGTTCTCTGGCAAATGCCAAACGTCCTGCACAGTGTTGGGCTGTAAGCACAACCCCCACCTGTGGACGTTGGGCCCTCATGTAGTCTGTTTCAGACCGTTTGAGCAGCCACATGCACATTTGTGGCCCGCTGGAGGTCATTTTGCAGGGCTCTGGCAGTGCTCCTCCTGTCCCTTCTTGCACAGGAGGTGGAGGTAGCGGTCCTGCTGCTGGGTTGTTGCCCTCCTACGGCCTCCTCCACGTCTCCTGATGTACTGGCCTGTCTCCTGGTATCGCCTCCATGCTCTGGACACTACGCTGACAGACACAGCAAACCTTCTTGCCACAGCTCGCATTGATGTGCCATCCTGGATGAGCTGCACTACCTGAGCCACTTGTGTGGGTTGTAGACTCCGTATCATGCTACCACTAGAGTGACCGCACCGCCAGGATTCAAAAGTGACCAAACCATCAGCCAGAAAGCATAGGAACTGAGAAGTAGTCTGGTCACCACCTTCAGAACCACTCCTTAAGGCCCCGTTCACACTGTTCGATTTGAAAGTCGCGCGATTTTCATATTCGCGACATGGTGCGATAATGTCGCGCGACATCGCTGTTTTGTGCGATTTTTGCACAGCACCACCAATACAAATCGCAAAATCGCAGATAGCAAATCGCAAAAAAAGGGTCATGTACCAGCGACATGCTTCTGTGACACGCGACATGATGTGAGCAGCTCCATTGAAATGCATTGGAGAAGCTACATAGTGCGACGTCGTGCGGATTTTGCTGCGACTTCGCGGCAAAATCCTCGCGATAAATCGCACAGAGTGAACGGGGCCTTATTAGGGATGTCTTGCTACCTGCCTATGCTTCCCACCTGTTGTCTATTCCATTTGCACAACAGCATGTGGACTTGACTGTCAGTGTTGCTACCTAAGTGGACAGTTTGATTTCACAGACGTGTGATTGACTTGGAGTTACATTGTGTTGTTTAAGTGTTCCCTTTATTTTTTTGAGCAGTGTATACAGTGGGGCAAAAAAGTATTTAGTCAGCCACCAATAGTGCAGGTTCTCCCGCTTAAAAAGATGAGCGAGGCCTGTAATTGTCATCATAGGTAACTTCAACTATGAGAGACAAAATGAGAAAAAAAATCCAGGAAATCACAGTGTCTGATTTTTAAAGAATTTATTTGCAAATTATGGTGGAAAATAAGTATTTGGTCGCCTACAGTAAGGAACAAACAAGATTTCTGTCTCTCACAGACCTGTAACGTCTTCTTTAAGAGGCTCCTCTGTCCTCCACTCGTTACCTGTATGAATGCCACCTGTTTGAACTTGTTATCAGTATAAAAGACCTGTCCGCATCCTCAAACAGACACACTCCTAACTCCACTATGGTCAAGACCAAAGAGCTGTCGAAGGACACCAGAAACAAAACTGGTAGAGCTGCACCAGGCTGGGAAGACTGAATCTGCAATAGGCAGCAGCTTGGTGTGAAGAAATCAACTGTGGGAGCAATCATTAGAAAATGCAAGACATACAAGACCACTGATAATCTCCATCGATCTGGGGCTCCACGCAAGATCTCACCCCGTGGGGGTCAAAAATGTATTTATTTATAAAGGGTTTTACCAGGAAGGATACATTGAGATTTCTCTCGTTTTCAAGTATGTCCTGGGTTCAAGAACAATGTTACAGAAATACAAAATAGTAAAATGCAAGATATTAACACAAAACAAATATACAGATCAACAGAAAATAAATATGTAGGAAATACATGCACTATGTTACAGGTGCATTCCTTATTGAGGCATGTTAATAGGGAGCTCGAGTGACTTTAGACTGGGGGGGGGAAAGATTTGATGGCGTCTGGGAGGTTATTCCATATTTGTGGTGCTCTGTAGGAAAATGAGGATCGAGCCACTTTCTTTTTGTATTGTGGTATTGCAAGTAAGGTGCAAGTCCTGGATCGGAGGTTATAGGATGAGGGAACTGCTGGGGGAAGCAGTCTATTCAGATAGGGTGGCAGCTTCCCAGAAAACCTCTTAAACACCAGGTTGGAAAGGTGAAGGGAGAGTCTAGATTCCAGCGACGGCCAGTTTAGTTCTTTTAACATGTCACAATGATGGGTCATGTAGTTACATTGTAGCACAAAGCGACAGAATGAGTTATACAATGTAGTAAATTTCTGGAGGTGCGTTTGCGGGGGGGCTGCATACACTACATCTCTGTATTCAATAGCCGGCATAAGCATTTGTTGTACAATCTGCTTTCTTACCGCGGGGCTCAGGCAGGAGCTACCATCAGAATGAATAAAGTTGGTACATGTGTGTGAGGTCAGCTGTAACCCAGGGGAGATGTGCCCCTTTGACTTGCACTTTACGCAGCGGGGCATGGGCATTCCAGACTTGCAGAAGCTCTGACTGAAAGTATGCAATTGCACAGTCCAGGTCTGGGATTAGGTTTAGCCTGTAACACGTGAGCTGTTTGAGATCATTTAGGAAGGATTCAAGATTAAATTTCTTGAAGGACCGGGTGATTATTACCTTTGGGGGAGATTTTGTGCACACAGTGCACTAGACAGTGATCACTGAAGCTATTAGCGAGAACGCCTGCCTCCTGTATTCTATCAGGACATGAGAGAATCCGGTCCAGCAAGGTATAGTTAAGGCTTTTCATATTAATGAAAGTGGGGGAGGAGATTAATTGTGTTAACTGGAAAGCCTTAAACTGGGAGCAGTGTTTATTGTTTTTAGGATTCAGCCAATCAACATTAAAATTGCTGAGGACCAGCAGTTCACTTTTTTGGTTTTGAGCTACCAAATTACTTAGGATTTGGGTTATGTCAGAAAGGGAATGCACTGGGGAGCTCAGTGGGCGATAGAATCCAGCAACAATAATTGGTTTACTGAAAGGGATCTCAATAATACCAGAAAGGAAATCAAAAGTGGCCGGGGAGCTAGAGTTTTCCAGAGGGGTGAACTTTGTGGACTCGTCAACATAAAAAACAATTCCTCCTCCTCTCTTTGCGCTGTCCTTTCTATAGCACGAATACCCTTGTATTGATATGGCAGAGTCTGGGACTTTAAGGTTTAGCCATGATTCTGTCAGCACAATGACTTTAGGTTTGTAATGGAGGCACCAAGCTTTAAGCTCGTCCAGTTTAGGGAGTAAGCTGTGGATGTTACAGTGCACAAAGGAGAGGCCTTTTTTAGTGATGATCACAAGAACGGTGAGCAAAAATCCCAGAACCACACGGGGGGACCTAGTGAATGACCTGCAGAGAGCTGGGTCCAAAGTAACAAAGGCTACCATCAGTAACACACTACGCCGCCAGGAACTCAAATCCTGCAGTGCCAGACGTGTCCCCCTGCTTAAGTCAGTATATGTCCGGGCCCGTCTGAAGTTTGCTAGAGAGCATTTGGATGATCCAGAAGAGGATTGGGAGAATGTCATATGGTCAGATGAAACCAAAGTAGAACTTTTTGGTAAAAACGCAACTCGTCGTGTTTGGAGGAGAAAGAATGCTGAGTTGCATCCAAAGAACACCATACCTACTGTGAAGCATGGTGGCGGAAAAATCATGCTTTGTGGCTGTTTTTCTGCAAAGGGACCAGGACGACTGATCTGTGTAAAGGGAAGAATGAATGGGGCCATGTATCGTGAGATTGTGAGTGAAAACCTCCTTCCATCAGCAAGGGCATTGAAGATGAAACGTGGCTGGGTCTTTCAGCAGGACAATGATCCCAAACACACCGCCCGGGCAACGAAGGAGTGGCTTCGCAAGACGCATATCAAGGTCCTGGAGTGCCCTAGCCAGGCTCCAGATCTCAACCCCATAGAAAACCTTTGGAGGGAGTTGAAGGTCCGTGTTGCCCAGCGACAGCCCCAAAACATCACTGCTCTAGAGGAGATCTGCATGGAGGAATGGGGAAAAATACCAGCAACAGTGTGTGAAAACCTTGTGAAGACTTACAGGAAACGTTTGACCTCTGTCATTGCCAACAAAGGACAATGTATTGAGATGGACTTTTGATATTGACCAAATACTTATTTTCCACCATAATTTGCAAATAAATTCTTTAAAAATCAGACAATGTGATTTCCTGGATTTTTCTTCTCATTTTGTCTCTCATAGTTGAAGTTACCTCTGATGACAATTACAGGCCTCTCTTATCTTTTTAAGTGGGAGAACCTGCACAATTGGTGGCTGACTAAATACTTTTTTGCCCCACTGATATATATATATATATACACACATACACACACACATAGATACATACCGGCGCTTCTCCAGCCGCCTTCATGCACTGCCTCTACACTCCCCCCCCTTAGATTGTAAGCTTCTTGGGGAGGAGCGACCTCTATACCTAAAAAGGTCTAGCCATGTACAGTTACAAGTATTCATAAAGCACCAACACATTCCGTAGCGCTGTACAATAGGCAAGACAGAATAACAAATATACAGAAAAGTTAAAACACACAGAACAGTAGGAGAGGGGACCCTGCTCCAGAGATTTCAATCTAAGAGGAGAGGGGACCCTGCTCCAGAGCTTACAATCTAAGAGGAGAGGGGACCCTGCTCCAGAGCTTACAATCTAAGAGGAGAGGGGACCCTGCCCCAGAGCTTTCAGTCTAAGGGGAGAGGGGACCCTGCCCCAGAGCTTACAATCTAAGAGGAGAGCGGACCCTGCCCCAGAGCTTACAATCTAAGAGGAGAGGGGACCCTGCCCCAGAGCTTACAATCTAAGAGGAGAGGGGACCCTGCCCCAGCGCTTACAATCTAAGAGGAGAGGGGATCCTGCCCCAAAGCTTACAATCTAAGAGGAGAGGGGACCCTGCCCCAGAGCTTACAATCTAAGAGGAGAGGGGACCCTGCCCCAGAGCTTACAATCTAAGAGGAGAGGGGACCCTGCCCCAGCGCTTACAATCTAAGAGGAGAGGGTTGACACATAGGTCATAGGTGAGGGTTAATAGAGAATATGAAGCAGTGGGGTGCATGTGGGCTGGGGGGATGGTGCATAAAATGTACAGAGGGGGATCATGGTGTGAGCTGATAGGCTTCTCTAAAGTAATGTGTTTTCAGAGACTTCTTGAAAGACTGGAGAGACGGGGAGAGTCTGATGTTGCGGGGTAGGGAGTTCCATAGAAAGGGGGCAGCTCGAGAGAAGTCTTGAAGGTGGGAGTTGGGGTGCAGGTATGAGGAACGGATAGGATCAGATCATTGGCCGAGCAAAGTGGTCGGGTGGGATGTACCTGCTAATAATGGAGATGTAGGCAGCGGCGCGGTTATGCAGAGCTTTGTACATATCTTAACTATGTAACTCCTGCAATACGCAATATAGACAAACAATCTGCTGTGAAACAAAACGGAACGCCAAGGCCATGTGCTTCTCCATCACCCCCTTTACTCAGGAGCCCTCAATAACGCAAGGAGTTTATGTGGCGGGCCCCCCAATAATGCACGGAGTTTATGTGGCGGGCCCCCCAATAACGCACGGAGTTTATGTGGCGGGCCCCCCAATAACGCACGGAGTTTATGTGGCGGGGCCCCCAATAATGCAAGGAGTTTATGTGGCGGGGCCCCCAACAACGCAAGGAGTTTATGTGGCGGGGCCCCCAACAACGCAAGGAGTTTATGTGGCGGGGCCCCCAACAACGCAAGGAGTTTATGTGGCGGGGCCCCCAACAACGCAAGGAGTTTATGTGGCGGGGCCCTCAATAACGCAAGGAGTATATGTGGCGGGGCCCCCAACAACGCAAGGAGTTTATGTGGCGGGGCCCTCAACAACGCAAGGAGTTTATGTGGCGGGGCCCTCAATAACGCAAGGAGTTTATGTGGCGGGGCCCCCAACAACGCAAGGAGTTTATGTGGCGGGGCCCTCAATAACGCAAGGAGTTTATGTGGCGGGGCCCTCAATAACGCAAGGCGTTTATGTGGCGGGGCCCTCAACAACGCAAGGAGTTTATGTGGCGGGGCCCCCAATAACGCAAGGAGTTTATGTGGCGGGGCCCCCAATAACGCAAGGAGTTTATGTGGCGGGGCCCTCAATAACGCAAGGAGTTTATGTGGCGGGGCCCCCAACAACGCAAGGAGTTTATGTGGCAGGGCCCCCAACAACGCAAGGAGTTTATGTGGCGGGGCCCCCAACAACGCAAGGAGTTTATGTGGCGGGGCCCCCAACAACGCAAGGAGTTTATGTGGCGGGGCCCCCAACAACGCAAGGAGTTTATGTGGCGGGGCCCCCAACAACGCAAGGAGTTTATGTGGCGGGGCCCCCAACAACGCAAGGAGTTTATGTGGCGGGGCCCCCAACAACGCAAGGAGTTTATGTGGCGGGGCCCTCAATAACGCAAGGAGTTTATGTGGCGGGGCCCCCAACAACGCAAGGAGTTTATGTGGCGGGGCCTCAATAACGCAAGGAGTTTATGTGGCGGGGCCCCAACAACGCAAGGAGTTTATGTGGCGGGGCCCCCAACAACGCAAGAGTTTATGTGGCGGGGCCCTCAACAACGCAAGGAGTTTATGTGGCGGGGCCCCCAACAACGCAGGAGTTTTATGTGGCGGGGCCCCTAACAACGCAAGGAGTTTATGTGGCGGGGCCCCCAACAACGCAAGTAGTTTATGTGGCGGGGCCCCCAACAACGCAAGGAGTTTATGTGGCGGGGCCCCCAACAACGCAAGGAGTTTATGTGGCGGGGCCCCCAATAACAACTACACAGCAGACACAGTGAATTATTGTGTAGGATTTATTATTTAGTCTATGACCCTTTACTGTATTCTACCAAAACACAGGCCCTTGGATGAACATTGGCAGAGGAGACCGAGGATGCGGGGAGTGCACCGGCCTGCGAATACACCGAATAAAACAGGATTTCCTTTATATGGAAACATCAGCCAATGTCCCAGAATCATCATCCCTGACATGAGACGGGGGGGGGGGGGAATAGGCGGCTAAACGCATTACAGTGTGGCATGACAGTGCAGCGCCTGCAATACAAGGTGACAATCTGCCACGGAAAGGGCCAACGCGGCTCAACGACAGAACGTGATTAATATTCCCATCTGGGAATCAGACAAAGCCGCACACTCTGCTCCCCGTCTGGAATCACGACACAGAGACAGATCAACGCCAATTACCAACCCAGACACCACCGGCAGCCAGAGACCTGCAGAAAGGCGAGGGAACACACAGAGACCCTGCACAGATACAAAGTAAACACCGGCCGAGCCCAGACACCACCGGCGGCCAGAGACCTGCAGAAAGGCGAGGGAACACACAGAGACCCTGCACAGATACAAAGTAAACACCGGCCGAGCTCACACAACACGGCGGCCAGAGACCTGCAGAAAGGCGAGGGAACACACAGAGACCCTGCACAGATACAAAGTAAACACCGGCCGAGCTCACACAACACCGGCGGCCAGAGACCTGCAGAAAGGCGAGGGAACACACAGAGACCCTGCACAGATACAAAGTAAACACCGGCCGAGCTCACACAACACCGGCGGCCAGAGACCTGCAGAAAGGCGAGGGAACACACAGAGACCCTGCACAGATACAAAGTAAACACCGGCCGAGCTCACACAACACCGGCGGCCAGAGACCTGCAGAAAGGCGAGGGAACACAGAGACACTGCACAGATACAAAGTAAACACCGGCCGAGCCCAGACACCACCGGCGGCCAGAGACCTGCAGAAAGGCGAGGGAACACAGAGACACTGCACAGATACAAAGTAAACCTGGGAAACACCGGCTGAGAACTCGCAGCGGCCAAGTTAAGAGACACAATCCGATTCAGGATTTCTCGTCTGAGTTTTGATACGAGGCATCTGACCAGTTTATTTACACATATGACCATATTCAGAGGCCATTTTATTAGGTACACCCGGTGTTAACAGCCGCTGCTTTCCTATGAGCCCCAGGTGCCGCGGATTTCCTCATGGCATGGATCAGCAATGGAGATTCTGCTCCACTGTGACACGATGCGCTATCCCACAGGATGCGCCACTAGAAGATGGGAAACCAAAGGCCGCAAAGGAAACACATTGTTCCCGGCAAAAACCCAGGCTGCTGCGACAGTAAAGCCGTTTAAAGCTCAGTAGATACAAAATGGCCCAATGTGCACCACGAAAACATTCCCTGCACCGCCAGCCTCATCCGGTGACTGATCCATGGATTCAAATTCTGCCTGAAGTCCAGGCTCCTCCAGCCGGGCGAGGATTTATTCATCTCTTCCCTCAGATTTTGAAGCTGGTGCTGCCCGGTCCTCGGTTTCCCGTTTATAACCGGCAGGAGTGACACCCACAAGTCATTACCAGGATCATTTCCGTGACTTTATTCACCAGTCGGCGACTTATGGTGAATGGCAGGAAACCGTGGAGGTGGAGAATCACAGCTGGGAGATCCCCAGAGTCCTGCAAGAGATGTCACGAGACCAGCCCTGGGAACACACACCCATCGTATCACAGATCCTCCCACATCAGGACAGAGGCGCCCACAGGATCAGACAGGCTAGGCGGACACCCAAGGCCTCGCTCACACAGGGCCCTCGCTCCATGGAGTCTGTAACATGTCAGTACAAAACACTCCGATCCACGGAAAATCCACACACATACACCTAAACGTTCAAACGCGTCTTCCTACCTCAGAGAACACCAGGTGGATATCTGCATTACCAGAGGCCTTGCAAACGCCACGGCCTGTGGGGGTGATCACTGTGAGGGCTTTTTTTAGGAGGTTCTGAGATTTATCGGACGCCTCAGTCTCCTCCTCACCATGAAATGACGGTGTCCATTCCGGGATAAACACAAACTTTCCGAAACTCGGCGCAGACAGGAGGCGCGATGTGTCACTGGGACGCACACACCGTCACACAGCTCATCACCTGCCAGAATAGCTGAAAACACCAACTGTCCCCCAAGGGCCACAAAGGGCCCCAGGTGGTGAAGGAGCAGGACTCGTGGGATCTTGTGCTTACCAGAAATAGATGAACAGAGTCCCGCTTACTAAGCCCCCGCCGGTCTCCCCGGCTCATACGACCGGCCCCCGCCGGTCTCCCCGGCTCATACGACCGGCCCCCGCCGGTCTCCCCGGCTCATACGACCGGCCCCCGCCGGTCTCCCCGGCTCATACGACCGGCCCCCGCCGGTCTCCCCGGCTCATACGACCGGCCCCCGCCGGTCTCTCTGTATAACAAAATCTAATCTCAGTATAGTTATCCTCCCTGCAAGATGCAGTTGATCCCTGTAACGATCCCCCGGGCACTGAAAGAGTTAAGCCCGCTCCTCATTAGGTTTAATCATGTAGATCTTGGTGATGAATAATGAGGTCCTGAACGCGCGGGCAGCCAGGCCTAATAATAGTGATGAACTGATGATGTAATCGCATGATGTAACACATCCCACAGCGAGGACTCTGGCAGAACACGGCACCATATTGTGAAACATAAACCTAGAAACATTCACAGAGTTGTGTCGGTGAGGGTCGACCCTCTGTCCCAAACCCCCCCAGGCAACGAGGACCCTCCGTCCCAAACCCCCCCCAGCCGACGAGGACCCTCCGTCCCAAAACCCCCCCAGCCGACGAGGACCCTCCGTCCCAAAACCCCCCCAGCCGACGAGGACCCTCCGTCCCAAAACCCCCCCAGCCGACGAGGACCCTCCGTCCCAAAACCCCCCCAGCCGACGAGGACCCTCCGTCCCAAAACCCCCCCAGACGACGAGGACCCTCCGTCCCAAACACCCCCCCCAGACGACGAGGACCCTCCGTCCAAAACCCCCCCCCAGACGACGAGGACCCTCCGTCCCAAACCCCCCCCCAGACGACGAGGACCTCCGTCCCAAAACCCCCCCCCAGGCGACGAGGACCCTCCGTCCCAAAACCCCCCCCCAGACGACGAGGACCCTCCGTCCCAAACCCCCCCCCCAGACGACGAGGACCCTCCGTCCCAAAACCCCCCCCCCAGGCGACGAGGACCCTCCGTCCCAAAACCCCCCCCAGACGACGAGGACCCTCCGTCCCAAAGAGCCCCCCTGCGGCAAGAGCCTCTGCGCTCACTGGTCGCTCCCCCCCCCCCCGGTCTTACCGGAGAGCTGGTCGGGCTCCCCTCCCCCCCGGTCTTACCGGAGAGCTGGTCGGGCCCCCCCGGTCTTACCGGAGAGCTGGCTGGTCGGGCTCCCCCCCCCCGGTCTTACCGGAGAGCTGGTCGGGCCCCCCCGGTCTTACCGGAGAGCTGGTCGGGCCCCCCCCGTCTTACCGGAGAGCTGGTCGGGCTCCCCCCCGGTCTTACCGGAGAGCTGGTCGGGCCCCCCCCGGTCTTACCGGAGAGCTGGTCGGGCCCCCCCCGGTCTTACCGGAGAGCTGGTCGGGCTCCCCTCCCCCGGTCTTACGGAGAGCTGGTCGGGCTCCCCCCCGGTCTTACCGGAGAGCTGGTCGGGCCCCCCCCGTCTTACCGGAGAGCTGGTCGGGCTCCCCTCCCCCGGTCTTACCGGGAGCTGGTCGGGCTCCCCTCCCCCGGTCTTACCGGAGAGCTGGTCGGCTCCCCTCCCCCGGTCTTACCGGAGAGCTGGTCGGGCTCCCCCCCGGTCTTACCGGAGAGGCTGGTCGGGCTCCCCCCCGGTCTTACCGCGAGAGCTGGTCGGCCCCCCCCCGGTCTTACCGGAGAGCTGGTCGGGCCCCCTCCCCCGGTCTTACCGGAGAGCTGGTCGGCTCCCCCCCCGGTCTCTTACCGGAGAGCGGTCGGCCCCCCCGGTCTTACGGAGAGCTGGTCGGGCTCCCCTCCCCCGGTCTTACCGGAGAGCTGGTCGGGCTCCCCTCCCCCGGTCTTACCGGAGAGCTGGTCGGGCTCCCCTCCCCCGTCGTCTTACCGGAGAGCTGGTCGGGCTCCCCCCCGGTCTTACCGGAGAGCTGGTCGGGCTCCCCCCCGGTCTTACCGGAGAGCTGGTCGGGCTCCCCCCCGGTCTTACCGGAGAGCTGGTCGGGCTCCCCCCCGGTCTTACCGGAGAGCTGGTCGGCCCCCCCCCCGGTCTTACCGGAGAGCTGGTCGGGCTCCCCTCCCCCGGTCTTACCGGAGAGCTGGTCGGGCTCCCCCCCGGTCTTACCGGAGAGCTGGTCGGGCCCCCCCCGGTCTTACCGGAGAGCTGGTCGGGCTCCCCTCCCCCGGTCTTACCGGAGAGCTGGTCGGGCTCCCCTCCCCCGTCTTACCGGAGAGCTGGTCGGGCTCCCCCCCCGGTCTTACCGGAGAGCTGGTCGGGCTCCCCCCCGGTCTTACGGAGAGCTGGTCGGGCTCCCCCCCCGTCTACCGAGAGCTGGTCCGGCCCCGCCCCCCCCGTTTACCGCGAGAGCTGGTCGGGGCTCCTCCCCGTCTTACCGGAGAGCGTCGGGCTCCCCCGCCGGTCTTACCGGAGAGCTGTCGGGGCCCCCCCCCGGTCTTACCGGAGAGCTGGTCGGGCTCCCCTCCCCCGGTCTTACCGGAGAGCTGTCGGCTCCCCTCCCCCGGTCTTACCGGAGAGCTGGTCGGGCTCCCCTCCCCCGGTCTTACCGGAGAGCTGGTCGGGCTCCCCCCCGCGGTCTTACCGGAGACTGGTCGGGGCTCCCCCCCGGTCTTACCGGAGAGCTGGTCGGGCTCCCCCCCCGTCTTACCGGAGAGCTGGTCGGGCCCCCCCCGGTCTTACCGGAGAGCTGGTCGGGCTCCAGGCCGGTGTCGTTGTCCAGGCCGCAAATGACGAAGTAATCGGCGAATCTCCCGGGCCCCGCGCTGCCGCCGCCCCCGCTCATGGCTCCCCGGTCAGTGTGGGGGCCCGGGGTCCCCGGAGCCGCAATGCATCATGGGAAGGACCAGCTGTGAAACCGCTATTCGAGCGATGGGCGGGGCTTCCTGCGCAAGGGGCGGGATTGGAGACCGCGCGTGCGCACCGAGTGCCAAGAATGACGTAATTGAGTGTCCCGATCTACTCCCCCCCCCATCATTCCAGCCCAAAGTCCCATCATCCCGCGGGCTCAGAATGCATCACGTGACGCCAGGTGCGAAGATCAAAAACAGCCTGATACAATGTATCCAGCGTCTCCGCAGCATTCCGAGAGGCCCAATGTCTGATCAGTCTGTCTGTCTGTCTCTGTGCAGGGCAGGGTGTCCGTCTGTCTCTGCAGGGCAGGGCAGGGTGTCCGTCTGTCCGTCTGTGCAGGGCAGGGCAGGGTGTCTGTCCGTCTGTGCAGGGCAGGGCAGGGTGTCTGTCCGTCTGTCTCTGGGCAGGGCAGGGTGTCTGTCCGTCTGTCTCTGGGCAGGGCAGGGTGTCTGTCTGTCTCTGTGCGGGGCAGGGTGTCTGTCTGTCTCTGTGCGGGGCAGGGTGTCTGTCTGTCTGTCTGTGCAGGGTGTCTGTCTGTCTCTGTGCAGGACAGGGTGTCGTCTGTGCAGGGCAGGGTGTCCGTCTGTCTCTGTGCAGGGCAGGGTGTCCGTCTGTCTCTGTGCAGGGCAGGGTGTCCGTCTGTCTCTGTGAAGGGCAGGGTGTCTGTCTGTCTGTGCAGGGTGTCCGTCTGTCTCTGTGAAGGGCAGGGTGTCTGTCTGTCTGTGCAGGGTGTCCGTCTGTCTCTGTGTGCAGGGCAGGGTGTTCGTCTGTTCTGTGCAGGGTGTCCGTCTGTCTCTGTGAAGGGCAGGGTGTCTGTCTGTCTGTGCAGGGTGTCCGTCTGTCTCTGTCTGTGCAGGACAGGGTGTCCGTCTGTCTCTGTGTGCAGGACAGGGTGTCCGTCTCTCTGTGTGCAGGACAGGGTGTCCGTCTGTCTGCAGGACAGGGTGTCCGTCCGTCTGTCTGTGTGCAGGACAGGGTGTCCGTCTGTCTGTGTGCAGGACAGGGTGTCCGTCCGTCTGTCTCTGTGTGCAGGACAGGGTGTCCGTCCGTCTGTCTCTGTGAAGGGCAGGGTGTCTGTCTGTCTGTGCAGGGTGTCCGTCTGTCTCTGTCTGTGCAGGACAGGGTGTCCGTCTGTCTCTGTCTGTCCAGGGCAGGGTGTCCATCTGTCTGTGCAGGACAGGGTGTCCGTCTGTCTCTGTGTGCAGGGCAGGGTGTCCGTCCGTCTGTCTCTGTGTGCAGGACAGGGTGTCCGTCCGTCTGTCTCTGTGTGCAGGACAGGGTGTCCGTCCGTCTGTCTCTGTGTGCAGGACAGGGTGTCCGTCCGTCCGTCTGTCTCTGTGTGCAGGACAGGGTGTCCGTCCGTCCGTCTGTCTCTGTGTGCAGGACAGGGTGTCCGTCCGTCCGTCTGTCTCTGTGTGCAGGACAGGGTGTCCGTCTGTCTCTGTGTGCAGGACAGGGTGTCCGTCTGTCTCTGTGTGCAGGACAGGGTGTCCGTCCGTCCGTCTGTCTCTGTGTGCAGGACAGGGTGTCCGTCCGTCCGTCTGTCTCTGTGTGCAGGACAGGGTGTCCGTCCGTCCGTCTGTCTCTGTGTGCAGGACAGGGTGTCCGTCCGTCCGTCTGTCTCTGTGTGCAGGACAGGGTGTCCGTCCGTCCGTCTGTCTCTGTGTGCAGGACAGGGTGTCCGTCCGTCCGTCTGTCTCTGTGTGCAGGACAGGGTGTCCGTCCGTCCGTCTGTCTCTGTGTGCAGGACAGGGTGTCCGTCCGTCCGTCTGTCTCTGTGTGCAGGACAGGGTGTCCGTCCGTCCGTCTGTCTCTGTGTGCAGGACAGGGTGTCCGTCCGTCCGTCTGTCTCTGTGTGCAGGACAGGGTGTCCGTCCGTCTGTCTCTGTGTGCAGGACAGGGTGTCCGTCCGTCTCTCTGTGTGCAGGACAGGGTGTCCGTCCGTCTGTCTCTGTGTGCAGGACAGGGTGTTCCGTCCGTCTGTCTCTGTGTGCAGGACAGGGTGTCCGTTCCGTCTGTCTCTGTGTGCAGGACAGGGTGTCCGTCCGTCTGTCTGTGTGCAGGCAGGACAGGTGTCCGTCTGTCTCTGTGTGCAGGACAGGGTGTCCGTCTGTCTCTGTGTGCAGGACAGGGTGTCCGTCCGTCTCTGTGTGCAGGACAGGGTGTCCGTCCGTCTCTGTGTGCAGGACAGGGTGTCCGTCCGTCCGTCTGTCTCTGTGTGCAGGACAGGGTGTCCGTCCGTCCGTCTGTCTCTGTGTGCAGGACAGGGTGTCCGTCCGTCCGTCTGTCTCTGTGTGCAGGACAGGGTGTCCGTCCGTCCGTCTGTCTCTGTGTGCAGGACAGGGTGTCCGTCCGTCCGTCTGTCTCTGTGTGCAGGACAGGGTGTCCGTCCGTCCGTCTGTCTCTGTGTGCAGGACAGGGTGTCCGTCCGTCTGTCTCTGTGTGCAGGACAGGGTGTCCGTCCGTCTGTCTCTGTGTGCAGGACAGGGTGTCCGTCCGTCTGTCTCTGTGTGCAGGACAGGGTGTCCGTCCGTCTGTCTCTGTGTGCAGGACAGGGTGTCCGTCCGTCTGTCTCTGTGTGCAGGACAGGGTGTCCGTCCGTCTGTCTCTGTGTGCAGGACAGGGTGTCCGTCCGTCTGTCTCTGTGCAGGGGGTCTCGGCAGAGCAGGGTGTCCGGCTGGCTCTGTGCAGGGTGTATCTGTATTTTTCTCTGTATCCTTATCTGACAGATTGTGGTTCTAGGACACATATACGTGTTATGATACACGGTGACATTCACGGCTTCATATCATCCCGTAAATATTATTATTCTTTATTTATAAACCGCCAGCATATTCCGCAGCGCTTTATCTGCCCAGGAACCAAAGCGATCCGTCACAGGAGCCCAAATCCCAAAATAACGTGTGGGAACTCACTAAGAATTCTGCCCATATTATTAAATTCATACTTAGGAAAATTCTGCTGATACGTCGCCCTGCCCAGAAATCACTTCCATCTCTCCGTCCTCCCCGAAATGTGGCAAGAATTCTCATTTAATGCTTATTGGAAGCTTAAAATAACAAAGCTTTCCTGTGTGTGGATTAAAAAGTGGAGGAGCTCTCCGCTCCCTACAGGAAAAAGTGGAGGAGCTCTCCGCTCCCTACAGGAAAAAGTGGAGGAGCTCTCCGCTCCCTACAGGAAAAAGTGGAGGAGCTCTCCGCTCCCTACAGGAAAAAGTGGAGGAGCTCTCCGCTCCCTACAGGAAAAAGGGGAGGAGCTCTCGCTCCCTACAGGAAAAAGGGGAGGAGCTCTCCGCTCCCTACAGGAAAAAGTGGAGGAGCTCTCCGCTCCCTACAGGAAAAAGGGGAGGAGCTCTCCGCTCCCTACAGGAAAAAGGGGAGGAGCTCTCCGCTCCCTACAGGAAAAAGGGGAGGAGCTCTCCGCTCCCTACAGGAAAAAGGGGAGGAGCTCTCCGCTCCCTACAGGAAAAAGGGGAGGAGCTCTCCGCTCCCTACAGGAAAAAGGGGAGGAGCTCTCCACTCCCTACAGGAAAAAGGGGAGGAGCTCTCCGCTCCCTACAGGAAAAAGGGGAGGAGCTCCGTTCCCACGACCCCTGTATAAACCTACACAGAAAAACAGATTTTTACTAAATTAAAATGGCCATAAACTCGGTAACGCGCCCCCCCCGTCCTCTCCATAAGAAGCGGCCGCAACACCGTGAAAAATAAAACATGAGAAAAACCGTATCCGTGAAACAACAATGATGTGACTGTTTAGAAGATAAAGCCCAGAATTGAAAGCGTCTCTGTGGCGCACATTTCTTCCTCTGCCCATCAATATAAAGCACTGCCGGATTTTTATTCTTATAAATGTAAGGATTTGGCACTTGTGACATTTCTATTTTGGGGCATTATCTGCTAAACAGGCACTTTATCTAGACTGTATTTAAAGCTCCAGCGCCGGACGGAATCTGCAGATAAAAATCTAAAACGGTTACAAAAATTGACGCCAAGAGATTCTGCCAAATTATTCCGCTCAAACGTCACCAGAAACCTGTCCTGATCACACGTCATGAAACAGACAGCAGTGCGCACAATAACGGGGCAGAATCTGGGGGTTTAGGGGTTTCCAAAATATTAATGAAGAATAAATTGCTTGACATCAGGAAACGGACGCAAAAATCCCTCAATGTTACCTCAGTAACCTGCGCAGACCCCAAAACTCACCGAATGTCAATATCCTGACACAATGTGCACTTTAACCTCGCTACCATCCCTGTGAGACGCACATGTCACACTATGTACAAAATAATCTACCAGCGCAGTGATCACGTCCGTGTTGCTGCACATTTTAACATCCGTGGTAGCTAACAATTATGATCAAGAGACACACAAACGCACAAAAGTGCGGACACACAACAGACGCCGCAAACGGACGCAGGTTAGGCAATAATGTAAAACCGCTAGAACGGACGTGCGGAGTGCGCCACGTCCGCATAGCTTTGTGTGTGAGTCAGACGGACAGCATTTATACGCCCAGCATTTTTGACAGACAAAATGTTTTTCATATTAATTTTATTTCCATCTACATCCGTCAAAAAAAAAAGTCAGTCACAAAAACAGACTGTGTGGCCACTACCTTGTCGTCAGTCAGAAAGTGCGTCTGTTATGCACAGAATGCGTTCGTCTGACCCCCGAGCCTAAGACAGTCTTTATAATTCCAGAAACGGGTATCTACTGCCCTTTCTATATCACTGTTACTGCCCCCACTGGGAGGTTATTCCATGTCTCTACTACCCTTTCTATATCACTGTTACTGCCCCCACTGGGAGGCTATTCCATGTATCTACTACCCTTTCTATATCACTGTTACATGGAATAACCTCCCAGTGGGAGCAGTAACAGTGATATAGAAAGGGTAGTAGATACTGCTCCCACTGGGAGGCTATTCCATGTCTCTACTACCCTTTCTATATCACTGTTACTGCTCCCACTGGGAGGATATTCCATGTATCTACTACCCTTTCTATATCACTGTTACTGCCCCCACTGGGAGGCTATTCCATGTCTCTACTACCCTTTCTATATCACTGTTAGTGCCCCCACTGGGAGGCTATTCCATGTCTCTACTACCCTTTCTATATCACTGTTACATGGAATATCCTCCCAGTGGGGGCAGTAACAGTGATATAGAAAGGGCAGTAGTTACTGCCCCACTGGGAGGATATTCCATGTAACTACTACCCTTTCTATATCACTGTTACTGCCCCCACTGGGAGGTTATTCCATGTCTCTACTACCCTTTCTATATCACTGTTACTGCCCCCACTGGGGGCTATTCCATGTATCTACTACCCTTTCTATATCACTGTTACATGGAATAACCTCCAGTGGGAGCAGTAACAGTGATATAGAAAGGGTATAGATACATGGAATATCCTCCCAGTGGGAGCAGTATCTACTACCCTTTCTATATCACTGGTTACTGCTCCACTGGGAGGTTATCCATGTAACAGTGATATAGAAAGGGTAGTAGATACTGCTCCCTGGGAGGTTATTCATGTAACAGTGATATAGAAAGGGTAGTAGATGGAATAGCCTCCCAGTGGGAGCAGTATCTACTACCTTTCTATATCACTGTTACTGCTCCCACTGGGAGGCTATTCCATGTCTCTACTACCCTTTCTATATCACTGTTACTGCTCCCACTGGGAGGATATTCCATGTAACTACTACCCTTTCTATATCACTGTTACTGCCCCCACTGGGAGGCTATTCCATGTCTCTACTACCCTTTCTATATCACTGTTACTGCCCCCACTGGAGGATATTCCATGTAACAGTGATATAGAAAGGGTAGTAGATACTGCTCCCACTGGAGGATATTCCATGTATCTACTACCCTTTCTATATCACTGTTACATGGAATATCCTCCCAGTGGGGGCAGTAACAGTGATATAGAAAGGGCAGTAGTTACTGCCCCACTGGGAGGATATTCCATGTAACTACTACCCTTTCTATATCACTGTTACTGCCCCCACTGGGAGGCTATTCCATGTCTCTACTACCCTTTCTATATCACTGTTACATGGAATATCCTCCCAGTGGGAGCAGTAACAGTGATATAGAAAGGGTAGTAGATACATGGAATAGCCTCCCAGTGGGAGCAGTATCTACTACCCTTTCTATATCACTGTTACTGCCCCCACTGGGAGGATATTCCATGTAACAGTGATATAGAAAGGGTAGTAGAGACATGGAATAGCCTCCCAGTGGGAGCAGTAACAGTGATATAGAAAGGATAGTAGAGACATGGAATAGCCTCCCAGTGGGAGCAGTAACAGTGATATAGAAAGGGTAGTAGAGACATGGAATAGCCTCCCAGTGGGGGCAGTAACAGTGATATAGAAAGGGTAGTAGATACATGGAATAGCCTCCCAGTGGGGGCAGTAACAGTGATATAGAAAGGGTAGTAGATACATGGAATAGCCTCCCAGTGGGGGCAGTAACAGTGATATAGAAAGGGTAGTAGATACATGGAATAGCCTCCCAGTGGGGGCAGTATCTACCACTATATATAAAGGGTAATAATCAGTACAGAGGGGGGGGGTAAAAGCAACATATTTTACCTTTTTTTTTTTTTTTAATATTCCAGGTTTGGGGGGTGTCTTTCGCTGCACGATGTGTTTGTTATATATGAAATGTGTGTTTATTTCTGGGATTCAGAACAAAATCAAAAGCAGAAAATGAGAGACGGGAATAAAATGATCAGACGCTTTAAAATACAAAAGTTTTAGTGTGTGAGAAGCAGCCGGCTCTGAGCCTCTAGCGGAGCATCATCATCATCATTAATAAAAGCTGTATCCGAATCTCTATGTACATTATAGCCAGAAATTAACACTCTGCAAACCCCCCCAGAAGGCGCCGAGCGGGGGCTCCTGCTGCGCGGAAACACTGTCACAGAGCAGCGATGGTTAAAGCAGACGCACATTGAAGACATCAATACACAGAAAGAAAAACATTTAAATAAAAATAATTACACATCTGCAGAAATTAATCAGAAGCGAGACGGAACATACCGGATAAAATAATAAATTAAATGCATCGTCTGCCGGGAATGGGGGGGGGGGGAAATAACAGGAGCATCTCTGCACGTCCCAGGTTTGTGCTGCGGCTTCTTTCTTTGTTACAAAACAATGAGGAACCCAAACCCCCGGTCCCTTCATGGAGATACCTGTGCACAGGGGCTTATTCACTAAATGGTAAACTGTGGTGAATGGAGTAAGCACAGCTGGCTGTATCTGGGCCTTCCAAGACTGGCCGTCCACTGGGTCCGTAGTCAGACGACTGACCTGGCTGTTAAAAAAACAAAATGGATCTCTGCTATTCCTTTAACCAGTGTTTAAATCAATAAAAAAAAAATGCATATAAAATGTGTAAATAATAAATTAGGTCCTTTAAAAGCCTTCAGAAAACGGTAAAAAATGTAAAAAAAAAAATACAAAATACAAAAAGAGATGTTCAGAAAAAGAAGACTTTCTGTCAGAAGTGAAAATATTATTTTCCATTGAAGCCCAGGGGATTCTGTTTAAAGCCGAATGGAATCTCTGAAAATCCGGTCATTTCACTGACATTTCGGTGCAGTTTGGTGTCTCTGAATAGATTAACCGTTATTGCTCTATGGTGATTTCACTGCCACAATCTGCACCGAATATCAATGCCATTTTACGTTCATGTTTGCTGAACTAGCTCGTTAGTCTATGTCCGACAAATCCTATTCCAATGGGAAAGGTCACTAGTCTGATGTAGTCGTACAAAGTCGTAGAGGTGGGAAAGGGTTAAATCACCTCTGTTTGGTGGGATTAGTCAGACGAATATGGACCCAGTGGACCATCAGCCCAAAGCAGTAGATACAGAATACTCTGCATGGCGTACAATGATCAGGCACAGTGTGTAGAACTTTCCCTGTATAACAGTGTTACAAACAGCGGCATAATCAGCATTGTACTCATCACTTTTATGGTTGCAGCCTCACATGGGGGCACAGGACCCGCCGCCTGCCTCACATGGGGGGGCGGGAACAGGACCCGCCGGCTGCCTCACGGGGGCGGGGACAGGACCCGCCGCCTGCCTCACAGGGGGGGGGGGCGGGGACAGGACCCGCCGCCTGCCTCACAGGGGGGGCGGGCACAGGACCCGCCGCCTGCCTCACAGGGGGCGCGGGCACAGGACCCGCCGCCTGCCTCGCAGGGGGGCGGGCACAGGACCCGCCGCCTGCCTCGCATGGGGCGCGGGCACAGGACCCGCCGCCTGCCTCGCATGGGGCGCGGGCACAGGACCCGCCGCCTGCCTCGCATGGGGCGCGGGCACAGGACCCGCCGCCTGCCTCGCATGGGGCGCGGGCACAGGACCCGCCGCCTGCCTCGCATGGGGCGCGGGCACAGGACCCGCCGCCTGCCTCGCATGGGGCGCGGGCACAGGACCCGCCGCCTGCCTCGCATGGGGCGCGGGCACAGGACCCGCCGCCTGCCTCGCATGGGGCGCGGGCACAGGACCCGCCGCCTGCCTCGCATGGGGCGCGGGCACAGGACCCGCCGCCTGCCTCACAGGGGGGGGGGGCAGGCACAGGACCCGACATCAGTCTCTCAGGAGTGAACGACATGGAGTGCAGCATTAAGCCGCCCCATTCCCAAAAAGAATTTTATAAAAATAATAAATTACATTAATGTAATAAACACTGTTTAAAGTAAAATCTTCTCTAATCCCATTTCTGGACAATCTAAAGGTCCGGCTGCAGCGGAGATTCAGTCCCTTAAGAGAAGTGGCATCGATGAGGTCACAGCGCCCAGCAAAACGTCTGGGGCTGATTTCCAGGACCACTGCGCCGCGCGTTCATTCAAACTTCTTCTTGAGTTTATTCTGGAAGATGGCTGGTAGGATTGAGAGGACGGCGAGCACCATGAGCACAATAACCGAGCTCCAGGATACCGCCTCGCCTGCCGTCGTCAGCTGGTACAACGTGGTGCCAGCTTTTATGGCCACGAAGGAAGGAGGTGCCACCCCTGCATGAGGAAAAAAAGATGCGACTTACAAATAATACATATCTAAAAATACCGCGCAGTGACGCGCACACACACCCAACCAGAGAAAATAAACAAAATAATCAGTGTGACCCAGAACATCACACCCACAGACTGCTCATATCTTCTAGATTGTAAACTCCTGTGAGCCGGATCCTCTGCTCCTCTAGATTGTAAACTCCTGTGAGCCGGATCCTCTGCTCCTCTAGATTGTAAGCTCCTGTGAGCCGGGCCCTCTGCTCCTCTAGATTGTAAGCTCCTGTGAGCCGGACCCTCTGCTCCTCTAGATTGTAAACTCCTGTGAGCCGGACCCTCTGCTCCTCTAGATTGTAAGCTCCTGTGAGCCGGACCCTCTGCTCCTCTAGATTGTAAGCTCCTGTGAGCCGGACCCTCTGCTCCTCTAGATTGTAAGCTCCTGTGAGCCGGACCCTCTGCTCCTCTAGATTGTAAGCTCCTGTGAGCCGGACCCTCTGCTCCTCTTCCTATGTTTGAAATGTGTGTCTTGGTTATTGAAAAGCGCTGCAGAAACTGTTGGCGTCATATAAATAACAATTTCTCGGTGTATTCACAAACAGTAACCCAGTTATATTAGGTACCTACATACACCGTGTATAAACACAGTCTCTGACCGGGGGGGGGGGTTGGGGAGGGAGGAGGAGGTTAAGTCTGGAAACAAAACTATAAATACAGAAACACCCATGAAGCAGGATACAGATACTGTATAATGCAGAGCGAGAAAACCATGAGGGACACAGAGCGTCGCCCCAACGTTTCAGCCCTATATGCCTTTATTAACATTGTGGATACACTGGGATTTCAGACCAGTCTGGATGCGACGATCACAGGTTTGGGTGTTAGGAGCGCGGGCGCCATTACTATTTAGCCGGGGTCAGATGAGCGCACTATGTGCCTCACAGCGTCCATCGCAGCATTGTGACACTTTGAGGGGGCCGGGCGCTACAGTGGGCGTGCTGCGGCCGTTCTGAAATCTTCCCCTTCGAAACGCTAGGATGCGCGTTCCGGGCTGCAAAGTGTGATCTTCCATAGGAGGCAATAACTGCGCTCAGCGAGGCGGCCAGGCGGGAAGGAATGTCCACTTACGCTGATGTTCCTTCCGCCCTGCACCACGCTCGTCTGACCCCGGCCTTATACAGCGATGCCGCCATTATATATAGAGGCTAACAGGCGCCTGGCAGATCAGTCATCATCCTCACCACTAGATGGCGCGCTCCACCATCACAAACCTCACCTAGAAATGTGCCAAAGAAGAAGACTTTGAGGGGGACGTTGATCACGGGCGAAGTGATGTTGATGAACCAGTTTGGAAGGAAAGGCGTTATCCGCAGGAATATTATGTAGTTAATCAGATGCTCGCGATGTCGCTCCACCTGGACGGAAACACAGAAACAGGGAATATTAGGAAATCAGGCAACATGACGCGACGATCGCCAGCAGCAGGTTAAAACCAAGAGGATGAGGATCTCCAAGGATAAATCAAATGGAGCAGAGAATTTGCTCATCCTGCTGGTTTTAACCTGTTGCTGGCGCGCACACCAGTTCCATTGATGTGGTTCTGGGCCATCCTTGGTTTTTCCTCTTGATTTTGTGCTTTGAACTCGCTTTCCCAGTAAGCTCAGCAACACGACACGTCACTTCTGGTTTCGGGTAGACGGTGCCAGGGGTGCAGCGCCGGTGCTAATGGTAAGCGCGCAGCACATTTTATCTATATGGTTGTTAGATACTTTGAAAAAGGGTCATTTTTTTATGCAATCTTGAATAAAAGACGCTTTTAAATCAAGCCCTGGAGTGTGTATATATAAAATCATCCCCCCCCCCCCCCGCAGCTACTGCTGCTATTTGACCATTATCACATGGAGATCAGAGGAAGCCACAGACGCCGTCACATCCACCGAAGGCAGCGAGGACGTGCCGGAACATATCACATACATGTTAGCAGGACATAAAGACTTTATAACGGCTTTACCTGCTGCGACCATTTCACTGCCTTCTCTCTCAGGTATTTGTAGACAACTGGGCGCCCCACGAGATAGGAGAGCAGGTAACAGAAAGAGGCGCCGAGGCTGGAGCACTGGAACGACAAGGGAGAGAGCAGCAACATGTCACAATCCCGTCACGAGAGGGGGGGGGGGGGGTCTCGCATATCCTCCAGCATCGCTACTGTAACCAAAGCTCCCTCTACCTTTGAGCCCTCACCCTCCTTGCCCACCCTTTACTTGACCTCTGTGCCTGTTGGAGGTGTAAATGCTGGCCTCCTGCCAAGAGATCGTGGACCAAGTGTGGCAAAGCCAGTGCTGAAGGACAATGGGCATAAGGGTCACCTAATGGTTAATGACTTACAAATACATTTAATCTTGAAGCTGTATTTTAGGAGTTACTTTGTGTCAGATACAATGTAGACGTTTCTATCTTCTGTTTCTTCTTAGGTTTCAGCGTCTTGTCTAGGAATTCAACTCCTGTAGATAATGGATTCTGTTGTGTCATGTCACCCCCCCCCCCCCTCTGTGTCAGGTCATGCCCCCCCCCCATCTGCTGTCCATAAAACTGCTCTCATTTCCATTGAAGATTCATTCGTTTCCCCCTGCACTAAGTGTGTGTCTGGTGTTTTGGGGAGATACAACCCTCAGCCAGAACTTGAGGGAGTGCAATGTGAGAAGCTGCTGCGGATCAGCTTGGCTGAAGAGAAGGGACTGACACTGTAGCAGCTTTGGGTCTGGTCCACAAGCTGAAGACCAGTGCACCCCAGTTGCTGTTTCAGCCACAGCCGGGAGAGCACCTCTACGAACCCCACATCGGCACATCTGGACTGCGGCCACGTCAGGGATCAGATCCAGTAGAACAACTGAAAAAGAAAATTCCGGTGCAGACCCGACTCTACTTTCTACTTACCAGGCAGACGAGAAACAACGCCAGGGGGAAGGGGTAAAGAAACCCAGAGAGGATGCTGAGAAAGATTGAGCCAGGGATAGCGAAAGTCTGCAGGCTGAGAGCGCGCATTAAGGAGGATCAGCGGCAATTTATAGCATTACACAGGGTCATATCTGGAATATTCTAGAACACGGCTTGAAGATTGGATTCACATTCAACGGTAACAAACCCATATAGTGCAACAAAGAAGAGAACACGATCACTGCAGGAAATGCTGCATTTTGGGCAAAAGAAAATCATCTCCTGAGAATCTACCTCAAAACACCGACAGACCTAGAGGCGTCCACCAAGCGCCTGTGCTTCAAAAACCCGCTAAAAGCTCTGGTATTGAAGGCCCAACAAAATGTCGGTGCTTCGATATGGAAAACGAGAAGCTACACAACGGCAACGACAGCGCACGGCAACATTTTTACTGCTGGGTTTTTAATGCAGAGAAGTGTCAGTGTTTCGTGACTCGGCAATACTGGGGATTTTACAACACTGTCACAATACTGAGATATACACCGACCGATCTGCACCGACCGGCCGATATACACAGACCGACCGGCCGATATACACAGACCGACCGGCCGATATACACAGACCGACCGGCCGATATACACAGACCGACCGGCCGATATACACAGACCGACCGGCCGATATACACAGACCGACCGGCCGATATACACAGACCGACCGGCCGATATACACACACCGACCGGCCGATATACACACACCGACCGGCCGATATACACCGACCGGCCGATATACACCGACCGGCCGATATACACCGACCGGCCGATATACACCGACCGGCCGATATACACCGACCGGCCGATATACACCGACCGGCCGATATACACCGACCGGCCGATATACACCGACAGCGGCACACAGACAGCTCTGATAAACAATAGGGCAGGCAGGAAGTGCAGTAACTCCTTTTTTCGACGCATTTCTCCTTTAAATCATATGAGAAAGGTAAGCTCCAAGGTGGAAAAGAACCATCCTCAGAACTGGAAATAGGTTAGAATTTGAAAGTATATTTAATTTTTATTATACGGATATTCCGAAAAACACAACACAATAATAACAACAATATATTAGAAACATATAAAATTGCACATAGATTGTTGAATAATAGGTAATGAGTTGGAAACTGTAAAAAAGCTGTTGACTGTTGAGAATTCTCAATGAATCACTGCTAACATAACATTCACCTGGCTAGTGGCGAGAAAAATGTCTGTAGAAAAGCCAGTTAATGCAAAGTAACTCTATAGCACAATCAGGTCAGTATAGATCTTATATTGCAGACATTAAATGACGCTTGAGTATCAGAATGCAAGTAAAAAAAAACACATTCTATAAGTCCCAGAAGACCCTATGGTAAAGTATCTGCAAATGCAGAAAATGAATTAAATAGAAGTCATACAATGTAAATCTTAACTAGTGCACTGGACGGCTGTCCCAGAAGAATCAGTTGGATAAATTCTAATATAAAGAGCAGATAAATCAATGTACACTTGTATTGAAATGATTCTAATGAAGTGCAACAGTCAGCTGTTACTAATAAACTCAGACTAAACCCAAATAAACCTAAAGCAATTAGTAATAATACACAGAGTACTTTTATATTGAAGCCTCAAAAAAAGGGGGAAGAGAATGAAGTTATAGAACCATGTGATTGGATAGAGCAACCATAATAGTAATGGATAATGCATCAAAAAAAGGAGAATTAAAAAATTCATCTCCTGGCGAGCTGAACACGGTGTTTCTCCCTTTATAACGAGCCTTATAAATATATAAAAACAGTTATAAAGGAGAAACACCGTGTTCAGCTCGCCAGGAGATGAATTTTTTAATTCTCCTTTTTTTGATGCATTATCCATTACTATTATGGTTGCTCTATCCAATCACATGGTTCTATAACTTCATTCTCTTCCCCCTTTTTTTGAGGCTTCAATATAAAAGTACTCTGTGTATTATTACTAATTGCTTTAGGTTTATTTGGGTTTAGTCTGAGTTTATTAGTAACAGCTGACTGTTGCACTTCATTAGAATCATTTCAATACAAGTGTACATTGATTTATCTGCTCTTTATATTAGAATTTATCCAACTGATTCTTCTGGGACAGCAGTCCAGTGCACTAGTTAAGATTTACATTGTATGACTTCTATTTAATTCATTTTCTGCATTTGCAGATACTTTACCATAGGGTCTTCTGGGACTTATAGAATGTGTTTTTTTTTACTTGCATTCTGATACTCAAGCGTCATTTAATGTCTGCAATATAAGATCTATACTGACCTGATTGTGCTATAGGGTTACTTTGCATTAACTGGCTTTTCTACAGACATTTTTCTCGCCACTAGCCAGGTGAATGTTATGTTAGCAGTGATTCATTGAGAATTCTCAACAGTCAACAGCTTTTTTACAGTTTCAACTCATTACCTATTATTCAACAATCTATGTGCAATTTTATGTTTCTAATATATTGTTGTTGTAATTATTGTATTATTTGTGTTTTTCGGAATATCCGTATAATAAAAATTAAATACTTTCAAATTCTAACCTATTTCCAGTTCTGAGGATGTTTTTTTCCACCTTGGAGCTTTTATGTTCATATTCTAATGAGGGTTTAATCCCATCTGGTTAGAACGCTCTCTAAATTGTTCACCATCTCTTCTTAGGTGAACTTTCTTTTCTTTGCTGCATAATGAGAAAGGTGTTGCTACTGTTTGAGTATAAGGATTACACTGTATACATAGCAGGAGCGAGCGCTTCCCACCCAGCGTCTGGTTTAGGTCTCTGCATACAGACACAGGGGAACACGGCTCAGGTCATCCCAGCGGCGGGTATATGTATATTGAAATCGGGATTTTAGGAGCTGCCGGCCCCTCCTTCCTTCACTCGGTTTTTTTACCGATAAAAACAAACAAAGACATTGTGTTTTGTAAATTAACCCAGATTCGCCTGAAAAGGCACCGGTGAGAATGCGGTAACAGAACAGACACTTTAATAGGTTTCCACGAGCTCGCCGGTGCAAACCCATAACACGATGTGGAACATCCGGCTCCCGCCGATTTATCAATAAAAAACACGGACACGACAGATTAATCCATAAACCTAAAACCAGGAGGGAGACGTGAGCTCAGGACGAGCAGCCGGGAAGGATACAAAATGTAGGTGGTAAAATAAGCCACCAAGACCTCCACGTAAAACGTGTCCTTGTATTTGGAGAGGACTTTCCCCAGGGCTTTGGCATCGTCCATGTCCCGCGGGATCTTGATCGTCTCACGTTCTTCCCTGTGAAAAGACAATATCACAACAACCAGTATGACATCATCAAAGGGCGACATGAGGGGTGCAGAAAGTGCAGCCTTATGACTGTAAAAGGTCTGATGGGGGAACGGAACATCAGCAGCCCCTGCTGTCTGTATAGACCCGGGCATCACCTGGAAAGGAACTACAACCCCCATCATGCTTCGAGGTTTTTCTTGTAATGACTGAGCATCATGGGAAATGTAGGGAGCGGAGCGGTGCTCAATCTGGGTCTTATGGCACTGGATAAGCAAAGGGTTTGATTTGGGATCGGCAGAGTCATCACAGCCTGGGGCTGCAGCCGCTGCGGGTGACATTCTGGGTGTAATAAAAGCCAAATTTTTCTGCCGAGATACTCACTGGCTGAGCTGCGGGAAGTTCCTGTAAACCAAGAACATGACGAAGGCGGCAGACAGGAATATAGAGACCAGAATGAGCAGCGACGTGCGCGCCGAGCCGCCCTCCGGGTGAGCTTTACCTGAACACAGGAGAAAGAGCAGGGATTAGAAGAGCCCAAAAACCTGGTCCAACCTGCCCCCCCCCCGGCACCGTGAGCGACGAGACTTACACAACATAAAACCCGAGTCACGCGCACACACTAACCCGCAGAGCGCTCCACGCGCACACACTAACCCGCAGAGCGCTCCACGCGCACACACTAACCCGCAGAGCGCTCCACGCGCACACACTAACCCGCAGAGCGCTCCACGCGCACACACTAACCCGCAGAGCGCTCCACGCGCACACACTAACCCGCAGAGCGCTCCACGCGCACACACTAACCCGCAGAGCGCTCCACGCGCACACACTAACCCGCAGCGCGCTCCACGCGCACACACTAACCCGCAGCGCGCTCCGCGCGCACACACTAACCCGCAGCGCGCTCCGCGCGCACACACTAACCCGCAGCGCGCTACACGCGCACACACTAACCCGCAGCGCGCTACGCACACACTAACCCGCAGCGCGCTACGCACACACTAACCCGCAGCGCGCTACGCACACACTAACCCGCAGCGCGCTACGCACACACTAACCCGCAGCGCGCTACGCACACACTAACCCGCAGCGCGCTACGCACACACTAACCCGCAGCGCGCTACGCACACACTAACCCGCAGCGCGCTACGCACACACTAACCGCAGCGCGCTACGCACACACTAACCCGCAGCGCGCTACGCACACACTAACCCGCAGCGCGTTACGCACACACTAACCCGCAGCGCGTTACGCAAACACTAACCCGCAGCGCGTTACGCACACACTAACCCGCAGCGCGTTACGCACACACTAACCCGCAGCGCGCTACGCACACACTAACCCGCAGCGCGCTACGCACACACTAACCCGCAGCGCGCTACGCACACACTAACCCGCAGCGCGCTACGCACACACTAACCCGCAGCGCGCTACGCACACACTAACCCGCAGCGCGCTACGCACACACTAACCCGCAGCGCGCTACGCACACACTAACCCGCAGCGCGCTACGCACACACTAACCCGCAGCGCGCTACGCACACACTAACCCGCAGCGCGTTACGCAAACACTAACCCGCAGCGCGTTACGCACACACTAACCCGCAGCGCGTTACGCACACACTAACCCGCAGCACGTTACGCACACACTAACCCGCAGCGCGTTACGCACACACTAACCCGCAGCGCGTTACGCACACACTAACCTGCAGTGCGTTACACACACTAACCCGCAGCGCGTTACGCACACACTAACCCGCAGCGCGTTACGCACACACTAACCCGCAGCGCGTTACGCACACACTAACCCGCAGTGCGTTACACACACTAACCCGTTACTATATATACATACTGAGTTTTGAAATGTGTGTAATATAATCTCAGAGGGCTGCAATGTGTATGTATATGAGATATATATATATATAATTTTTTTTTCCCTTTTCACGCACATTAGTTCCTTCATGTTTTACACACACACACACACACACACACACACACACTGCTCCATGGACACCCCCCCCCATTAGTTTCTTCAATTCGCACACCTCTTCACCTTTTTTCACTTCTCCCCTTTTGAGTCTCACCTCGCACATTATACTCCTCTTTACCCTTATTTGCATATCACACACGCATTACAGACATTTTTCCTTACATCACCTACAAGCATTCATTCCACCTTCACAGCATTTACTCCTCACGCATCCTTGTCTTTTTCACTTCTCCCCCCTGACCCTCACTTTACACCTCACGCTGTTCGGGATCTCTTTCCCCCATTACTTACATTTTCAGGAGCGCAGAGCAGCACTCACACACTCATACATCACACACACATCACACACACATCACACACACATCACACACACATCACACACACATCACACACACATCACACACACATCACACACACATCACACACACATCACACACACATCACACACACATCACACACACATACATCACACATCACACACACATACATCACACTCATACATCACACACACATCACACACTCATACATCACATCACACACACACACACACACACACATCACACACTCATACATCACACATCACACACACATCACACACACATCACACACACATACATCACACATCACACACACATACATCACACTCATACATCACACACACATCACACACTCATACATCACACATCACACACACATCACACACACATCACACACACATCACACACACATCACACACACTTTTTACACTCCATCGTCTACACGCGTATAGTTTTGCACCTCCATTCACTTTATTTTACTCGTTCTCCTGCCTGCGAATATCTTCCGTGATTGCGCGGTTATTTTTCTTTAACCCGCTGTCAAGTATTGTTTTTAATGTTGCCATGGGAACCCCTCACTCCTCCCCTCCAGGCGCCGGACTCTAGTGTTTGCTGCCGCTAGTTGCCGTGGCCTGATGACGCCAGTATGCGGTTCATCGATGGCTTCTGGTTGCTTTCGGGGCGCGACCCTGATCTTCAGCCACGGAGGGGATGGGTGAGTACCACACGTTTTAATGTCCCTCCCTATAGAAAGCTGGTTTGCTTTATTGTCTAATATTCCTTGAAAAAGGCCCGTTGTGTTTGGCCGAAACGTCGGATTTTATATGTAAAAAATAAATTTTGTTATTTTACCAAGTCCTGGAGTGCCTCCCACCACTGCTTTCTTCTCTATACTTACCACTACGGAAGCAAAGCACCCGGGCATCACCATGACAGCGTCAGATACACGTGATGAATAAAGACCTCTATGTAACCACTATTTTGTTGAAATAATTTTTCTTCTTATCAGGACAAGTACAGTGGCAAGAAAAAGTATGTGAACCCTTTGGGATTACGTGGCGTTTTGCATGAATTGGTCATAAAATGTCTCTGATCTTCATCTAAGTCACAACAATTTGAAAAACACAGTCTGCTTAAAATAATACAACACAAACATTATATGTTTTCATGTGTTTATTGAACAGAACATGTAAACATTCACAGTGCGGGGTGGAAAAAGTATGTGAACCCCTAGCCTAATGACTTCTCCAAGAGCTAATTGGAGCCAGGAGTGAGCCAACCTTGAGTCCAATCAGTGTGATATTATTTATTATTATTATTTTATTATTATTCTTTATTTAGAAAGCGCCAGCATATTCCGCAGCGCTGTACAATAGGCACAGTATAGACAGGGTTACAATACATTGAACAACATTTGACAAACAGTACAGGAGGAGATGAGGGCCCTATTCCCGTAGGAACTCACAATCTGGGAGGGTTGGGGTTGGAAACAGGAGGAGAGGACTGTAAGGTGAGAGTGATTGATGGTTGCGTCAGTGAGTTGGGGGGGGGGGTAGGCTTCCCTAAATAGGAACGTTTTAAGGGAGCGTTTGAAGGAAGAGAAGTTAGGGGAAAGTCTGACAGTACGAGGAGAGCGTTCCAGAGAGTGGGGGCTGCGCGTGAGAAATCCTGCAGTCTATCATGGGAAGAGGTGATGCGGGGAGAAGCTAGGCGCAGGTCACTGTTTGACCTTAGGGAGCGGGCTGGGGTGTATTTGGTGATTAGTGAGGACAGGTAGTGGGGAGCTGAGTTAGTGAGGGTTTTGTAGGTAAGGATAAGGATTTTGAACTTAATTCTGCAGTGGATGGGGAGCCAGTGAAGGGACTCGCAGAGGGGAGCGGCAGAGACAAAGCGGCGGGTGAGGTGAATTAGCCTGGCAGAGGCGTTCAGGATGGATTGTAGGGGGGAGAGGCGGGACAGAGGGAGGCCAGATAATAGATTATTGCAATAGTCGAGTCGGGAGATTACCAGGGCGTGTATGAGTTGTTTTGTGGTGACAGCGGTAAGATTGGATGTGTTGCTGAAAGCTGTCCTGCCCTTTAAAAACACACACCAGTTTTGGGTTTACTGGTTTCAAGAAGCATTGCCTGATGTGAACAATGCCTCACAGAACAGAGCTCTCAGACGACCTACGATCAAGAATTGTTGACTTGCATGAAGTGGGATAGGGTTACAAAAGTATCTCCAAAAGCCTTGATGTTCATGTGTCCACAGTAAGACAGACTGTCTACAAATGGAGAAAGTTCAGCACTGTTGCTACTCTCCCTAGGCGTGGTCGTCCTGTAAAGATGACTGCAAGAGCACAACGCAGAATGCTTAATGAGGTAAAGAAGAATCCTAGAGTGTCAGCTAAAGACTTACAGAAATCTCTGGCACATGCTAACATTTTTGTTGACACATCTACAATAAGGAAAACATTAAACAAGAATGGAGTACATGGGAGGACACCACGGAGGAAGCCATTGCTGTCCAAAAAGAATATTGCAGCACGTTTGAAGTTTGCAAAAGAGCACCTGGATGTTCCACAGCACTACTGGCAAAATATTCCGTGGACAGATGAAACCAAAATTGAGTTGTTTGGAAAAAACACACAACACTATGTGTGGAGAAAAAAAAGGCACAGCACACCAACATCAAAACCTCATCCCCACTGTAAAACATGGCGGAGGGAGCATCATGGTTTGGGGCTGCTTTGCTGCCTCAGGGCCTGGACAGATTGGAATTCATTTTTCCATCAATGGCAACAGAGTTTATCAAGACATTTTGCAGGAAAACGTAAGACCATCTGTCCGCCAACTGAAGCTCCGCAGAGGATGGGTGATGCAACAGGACAATGACCCAAAGCATACAAGTAATTCAACAAAAGAATGGCTTCCACAAAACAAAATACGCCTTCTGGAGTGGCCCAGTCAGAGTCCTGACCTCAACCCGATTGAAATGCTGTGGCCTGACCTTAAGAGAGCGATTCACACCAGACATCCCAAGAATATTGCTACACTGAAACAGTTTTGTGAAGAGGAGTGGTCCAAAATTACTCCAGATCGTTGTGCAGGTCTGATCTGAAACTACAGGAAACGTTTGGTTGAGGTTATTGCTGCCAAAGGAGGGTCAACCAGTTATTAAGTCCAAAGGTTCACATACTTTTTCCACCCTGCACTGTGAATGTTTACATGTTATGTTCAATAAACACATGAAAACATATAATGTTTGTGTTGTATTATTTTAAGCAGACTGTGTTTTTCAAATTGTTGTGACTTAGATGAAGATCAGAGCAAATTTTATGACCAATTCATGCAAAACTCCACGTAATCCCAAAGGGTTCACATACTTTTTCTTGCCACTGTAGATATTTTTTAAATTTCCACACCTCTGCAAAGAAAAAAAAAAAAAAGCCGATCTGACACATTCCACCAAAACGCCAAAAATGGACTAGACAGAATTATTGGTTGGTGAAAGAAGAGAGGTCCAACATTCCAGTAGACGTGGAAAAACTGATTGATTTCAGTTATTTTTTCCAAGCTGCCAAATATTAAATTAAGGGGCCAATAATTTTGGCCATTTTTGGCGTTGTGGTGGAATGTGTCAGATCGGCATTTTCTCCTCTTTTTCGTATCTGTCGGGTAGATTATAATGGAAAAATTTAAATGGATGCCTGTAGCCATCTTGTTTTAATGTAAAGTCTTTTCTTTTTCAATTTTCGCCTAGTTTTAGAAATTGGCAGAGATTTTTTTTTAATAGTTCATGGCTAGGTGAACCATAAGAGTTATGAGGGTTTCTATAAATGCCAGACATGATGTTATAGACGATAAAATGTCTTTATTCGATATAATGCTGAGCTAAGTGCCAGACATGTCATATTTAAATTTATTGGTTTGTTTTAACAAGTCCTTGAATTAAAGATATTTTTCTTTTTGGGTATAGGAACAAATTTAAAATCTCAATGCAAGTGTATAAAATAGTCACGAAATATATTTTTATAATCAATATATTCAATATTTACAGTAGAAAATAGATGCTCCAATTATTTGTAGAGTAGAACTATATAACGGTATAATTACTGAAGAATAGAATTTCTGTTGATTTTAACCAGAAAGGAATTTAGCTGATAAAGAGTATTCAGTAAAAACCTTGAGAGGAGTGGAGATAAATTTAATTTTGACAACCCGAGACATGCTGTCTGGGATAACTACAGTTGTGTTCAAAATTATTCAACCCCCACTGAAATTGAGTGTTTTGGCCAGTTTGACATTGTAAGCAAGATGACTGATCAAAATCAATTAAATCAAAGAGGCACGTGTAGGTCAGACAAATATAACATTTATAATGAAATAACCACAAATGTCTTTTCTGTGCTCACATCATTATCAGTTTTATTCAACCCCCAAGTGACATTCAATCTTAGTACTTAGTACAACATCCTTTTACAGTTATAACAGCTTTTAAACGTGAAGCATAGCTTGACACAAGTGTCTTGCAGCGATCTATGGGTATCTTCGCCCATTCGTCATGGGCAAAAGCCTCCAGTTCAGTCACATTCTTAGGCTTGCGCACTGCAACTGCTTTCTTTAAGTCCCACCAGAGGTTCTCAATCGGATTTAAGTCAGGTGACTGCGATGGCCACTCCAAAATGTTCCAGCCTTTAATCTGCAACCATGCTCTAGTGGACTTGGAGGTATGCTTGGGATCATTGTCCTCTTGAAAGGTCCAACGTCTCCCAAGCCTCAGGTTTGTGACGGACTGCATCATTGTCATCCAATATCTCCTGGTACTGAAGAGAATTCATGGTACCTTGCACACGCTGAAGCTTCCCTGTACCTGCAGAAGCAAAACAGCCCCAAAGCATGATTGACCCCCCCGTCATGCTTCACAGTAGGCAAGGTGTTCTTTTCTTCATAGGCCTTGTTCTTCCTCCTCCAAACATAGCGTTGATCCATGGGCCCAAACAGTTCTAATTTTGTTTCATCAGTCCACAGAACACTATCCCAAAACTTCTGTGGTTTGTCCACATGACTTTTGGCATACTGCAGTCGACTCTTCTTATTCTTTGGAGACAGCAAGGGGGTGCGCCTGGGGAGTTCTGGCATGGAGGCCTTCATTACGCAGTGTGCGCCGTATTGTCTGAGCTGAAACTTCAGTACCCACATCTGACAAATCTTTTCTCAGTTCCTCAGCAGTCACACAGGGACTTTTCTCCACTCTACGCTTCAGGTAGCGCACAGCAGTGGAAGTCAGCATCTTCTTTCTTCCACAACCAGGTAGCGTTTCAACAGTGCCCTTTGCCTTGAATTTGCGAATGATGCTTCCTATGGTCTCTCTTGGTAGGTTTAACATCTTTGCAATCTTCTTATAGCCATTGCCCTTCCTGTGAAGAGTAATCACCTCTTCTCTTGTCTTCCTGGACCATTCTCTTGACTTCACCATGTTTGTAACCACACCAGTAAATGTCTAGAAGGAGCTGAGTATCACAGTCATGTTAAAGCTGCCTAATTGGTGCTTATTATGCTTTATTGCTGCTCCGTGACATCCACAGGTGTTTTCAATACCTGATTGAAAACACTTGAATGAACCTCTGTTCTTCAGAGTGGTAGTCTTTAAGGGGTTGAATAATTGTGTCAATGAAGAATTCACAAAAGAAACATTTACTACTGTATTACAAAACCAATTGATGTCATTTTAGTTGCATATGGTTCTTTAAAAAGTTCTTGTAGGATTTCATTCTGAATACAATTACAAATGTCACTAAATTCCCTAAAAACCTTTACGGCATTGGGGGTTGAATAATTTTGAACACAACTGTATAGTCATTCTTTGTTCAAACCAAGATAGTGGAATTGACCTATGAACCATGATAAGATATATTAATATTAAAATGTGAAAATTAATTTGAAGAGCAACACTGCCCTCTTGAGGCATAGTAAATATATTTAAGAATAAAGTAATATTTTAAATGAAAGGGGTAGATTTTCAGTGACGTCAAATTGACTATAACTGGATCTGTACCGTTCGTTGCATTCATTCAGGCAGATCATCCCAGGACACGATAATGCATGGATTTGGAGATTCAGATCATTCCAACACACAATGCATTCAAGATATTACATAGCACCACACCTCTAACTCACATGTATTGAATATCTGACATTGATAATTTTCACATATTCCAAAACAATATATTACATAAAGAATATTGTTGCTGTAACTCATTGAATCCAGATTGAAGAGGTAATGTATGAGAAAGCAAAATTAAGGAATTAATGTAATTATATATCTGGAGTATTTCTTGCAACAGACAGATCCAGAGTCTTCAAAATATTTCTAAATCTGCAGATAGAGATATGAAGAAGAATCGGATAGAAGGATTTTATCCTAAAGAAATTGTTGCAATGAAATACAAAGAATACAAAGAATATATATATATATATATATATACAGAAAAATGTTGGCAGATAAGAACCTTTCGGCCCATCTAGTCGCCCAATTACATGGATACTTTACCTGGATTTATCTTTTGTTTAGGATAGCCTTATGCCTATCACAGAATTTGGAATTTACTGTGATTGAAATTAACCTCCCTGGCGGTATTCCCGAGTGTGACTCGAGGTTAAATTTCACTACCGTGAACTCTGGCTGAATGTTTACTCACCACCTCCTCCTGGCTCCCTCGCTGTCACCTGCAGTGTGATCGCGACGAGCTGCTTCCTGGAAGGCTCCCTGCGAGTCACACGGTGCAGGGTGGGCGGGACCAGCAGCAAATTTATACACAATTCATAAAACACTGTAATCCAAAGTGCAATGTTTATGAACGGCCACTAGGATAAGAAATAGACCATACATCCTCTCACCCTTGTTTTCAGACAGATTTCAGTGTTTGTTGTATTTTATTGAATATCATTTATTTGCATTATTTTGGATAATTTTTGGGATAATAAATTATTATGTCGTGTATCGAACTTTATCAGACTCCGTGTATTTATAAATAAATAAATAAATAAATTAGTAAAGTATTTTACCAGTAAGGAGTCTTGATTGCACGGATTTCAGTGCGTGATTCCTAATTATTACAGGCTAACTATGTACAAAAACACGTTTCCTTTAAAAAAAAAAAAAATAATAATAAATTGAGACGCTTTTAGACACAAAATTTGGAAAAAATTAGACCGCCAGAGAGGTTAATAAGCAAGGAATTATGTAACTACAATATAAAAAGCAGAAGATTAGAAGCTTAATTCTCGATATTAGGGGAGGATTCACTAAATAAGTTTTTATTACTTATTCTAGAAATAGCTCATCTTTTGTTGATCCATGTAGCAGAGAGATATATATATCTCTACAAGATCTAGCTTGTTATTGGTTTGCTGGGAAATACATGTTAATTGTTTTCGTTAAGCAGAAATGTTTATTAACCATTTGTGTATGGTTGCTAACTGATAAAGTAAATGATATTAATCATATATGCAGTTACTAACAGGAGATACATACACTATATTAACAAAAGTAGTTGCTCACCTGCCTTGACTCGCATATGGATGAGTGAGCCAATACTTTTGGCAATATAGTGTATATTGGGAAGGAGAAAAGTTACCAGGAAAGGGTTAATGATCTTAACATGTACAGCTTGGAAAAAAGACGAGACAGGAGATATGATAGAAACATTTAAATACGGAAAGGGAATCCACAAGGTAGAGGAAGGGAGTATATTTAAAAGGAAACAAAGTAGCAAAACAAGAGGACATAGTCTTAGATTAGAGGGGCAAAGGTTTAAAAGTAACATCAGGAAGCATTATTTTACTGAGAGGGTGATGGATACATGGAACAGTCTTCCAGTAGAAGTGGTAGAGGCCAAAACAGTAATTGAATTTAAGCAGGCATGGGATAGGCATAAGGCTATCCTAAACAAAAGATAAATCCAGGTAAAGTATCCATGTAATTGGGCGACTAGATGGGCCGAAAGGGTCTTATCTGCCGACATCTTTCTATGTTTCTATGTTTCTATGTTTCTATGTGCTGATGGATGTGGTTGTTTATTGTTTAGGAGATTTGAAACTTTTTTGTATTAGGTAATAAATAAATATATGTTTTTATCTGATTATTGTATTCTTCAAAGCAAAACACAGACAATTAAAAGAATTTAGGAGAATTTCTAGGAAATATAAACGATTGATTTGGGTCTCGTATAAATTTCTTATTGAATAATAATCGACATCTCAATCTACGAACACGAGAAATAAACGCGAGAAGAAATAATGACAAAAAAATTATGAGTGAATTGGTGCATTATCTGACTGTAATGCGGGGAGCCACGACTGTAATGCGGGGAGCCACGACTGTAATGCGGGGAGTCACGCCTGTAATGCGGGGAGCCACGCCTGTAATGCGGGGAGCCGCGCCTGTACTGCGGGGAGCCGCGCCTGTAATGCGGGGAGCCGCGCCTGTAATGCGGGGAGCCGCGCCTGTACTGCGGGGAGCCGCGCCTGTAATGCGGGGAGCCGCGCCTGTAATGCAGGGGAGCCACGACTGTAATGCGGGGAGCCACGACTGTAATGCGGGGATCCACGACTGTAATGCGGGGATCCACGACTGTAATGCGGGGAGCCACGACTGTAATTCGGGGAGCCACGACTGTAATGCGGGGAGCCACGACTGTAATGCGGGGAGCCACGACTGTATATACACACACCTCTTGCCCCTGTTATGATGATGGGAATGCGGTACCGGGTGCAGCACAATATGCAATAAAACAGGACAGGCAGGTTTTGCCAGTGACACAATCCCAGTGGAAAAAACTCTGTCACCCGGGTGTCTAATCCCCAAAGTTACCGGCGATTTATTCACGCCGTGTCCAGTTTAGTAGATAAGTCTCTGATATGACTTTATGTAAATTGTTGCGTCTCTGCGCTCACTCACCCAGGCGGCCAACCGGAGGACTCTGACCCGCGCCGGACACGCCAGGGGCCCCGCGTCCAGCCGCCCGTGTGAGCCCCGCGTCCAGCCGCCCGTGTGAGCCCCGGGTCCAGCCGCCCGTGTGAGCCCCGGGTCCAGCCGCCCGTGTGAGCCCCGGGTCCAGCCGCCCGTGTGAGCCCCGGGTCCAGCCGCCCGTGTGAGCCCCGGGTCCAGCCGCCCGTGTGAGCCCCGCGTCCAGCCGCCCGTGTGAGCCCCGCGTCCAGCCGCCCGTGTGAGCCCCGGGTCCAGCCGCCCGTGTGAGCCCCGCGTCCAGCCGCCCGTGTGAGCCCCGGGTAGAGCCGCCCGTGTGAGCCCCGGGTCCAGCCGCCCGTGTGAGCCCCGGGTAGAGCCGCCCGTGTGAGCCCCGGGTAGAGCCGCCCGTGTGAGCCCCGGGTCCAGCCGCCCGTGTGAGCCCCGGGTCCAGCCGCCCGTGTGAGCCCCGGGTAGAGCCGCCCGTGTGAGCCCCGGGTCCAGCCGCCCGTGTGAGGCCCCGGGTCCAGCCGCCCGTGTGAGCCCCGGTCCAGCCGCCCGTGTGAGCCCCGGGTCCAGCCGCCCGTGTGAGCCCCGGGTCCAGCCGCCCGTGTGAGCCCCGGGTCCAGCCGCCCGTGTGAGCCCCGGGTCCAGCCGCCCGTGTGAGCCCCGCGTCCAGCCGCCCGTGTGAGCCCCGGGTCCAGCCGCCCGTGTGAGCCCCGGGTCCAGCCGCCCGTGTGAGCCCCGGGTCCAGCCGCCCGTGTGAGCCCCGCGTCCAGCCGCCCGTGTGAGCCCCGGGTCCAGCCGCCCGTGTGAGCCCCGGGTCCAGCCGCCCGTGTGAGCCCCGGTCCAGCCGCCCGTGTGAGCCCCGCGTCCAGCCGCCCGTGTGAGCCCCGGGTAGAGCCGCCCGTGTGAGCCCCGGGTAGAGCCGCCCGTGTGAGCCCCGCGTCCAGCCGCCCGTGTGAGCCCCGGGTAGAGCCGCCCGTGTGAGCCCCGGGTAGAGCCGCCCGTGTGAGCCCCGCGTCGAGCCGCCCGTGTGAGCCCCGGGTAGAGCCGCCCGTGTGAGCCCCGCGTCGAGCCGCCCGTGTGAGCCCCGGGTAGAGCCGCCCGTGTGAGCCCCGGGTAGAGCCGCCCGTGTGAGCCCCGGGTAGAGCCGCCCGTGTGGCCTCTCAGGGCACCACAAGATGACAGGAAGAAAAATCAGAGATCCTGACCCTCTCTCACCGTTGCTCTGCTGCTCGGTCCTGGCCGGGGTCTCCGCCGCCGCTCGGTGTCTCGCCATGGCCCCGCGGTGCGATATCTGAGCCGCTGCTCTGTATCACCCGGTTACTTCCGCCTCCCTAAGGATTGCTTCCCGGCTTGCGCATGCGCAAGGAGCTCACTGACCTCTGAAACGCAGCGTCAGAACGGCGCTCCGCCCGCGCCCTCTCATCTCTATCGTCCAACCTGCCTCTCTGGCGCCTGGAATTTACTCGATGGTGTCAGAGGATGTGAGGAGCAAGATAACTGCCCCAGCAGGGGGTAACAGGGACCCAGTAACTGCCCCAGCAGGGGGTAACAGGGACCCAGTATCTGCCCCAGCAGGGGGTAACAGGGACCCAGTATCTGCCCCAGCAGGGGGTAACAGAGGGTATAGAGTGCAGTATCTGCCCCAGCAGGGGGTAACAGAGGGTATAGAGTGCAGTATCTGCCCCAGTAGGGGGTAACAGAGGGTATAGAGTGCAGTATCTGCCCCAGCAGGGGGTAACAGAGGGTATAGAGTGCAGTATCTGCCCCAGTAGGGGGTAACAGAGGGTATAGAGTGCAGTATCTGCCCCAGCAGGGGGTAACAGAGGGTATAGAGTGCAGTATCTGCCCCAGCAGGGGGTAACAGAGGGTATAGAGTGCAGTATCTGCCCCAGCAGGGGGTAACAGAGGGTATAGAGTGCAGTATCTGCCCCAGTAGGGGGTAACAGAGGGTATAGAGTGCAGTATCTGCCCCAGCGGGGGTAACAGAGGGTATAGAGTGCAGTATCTGCCCCAGTAGGGGGTAACAGAGGGTATAGAGTGCAGTATCTGCCCCAGCGGGGTAACAGAGGGTATAGAGTGCAGTATCTGCCCAGCAGGGGGTAACAGAGGGTATAGAGTGCAGTATCTGCCCCAGTAGGGGGTAACAGAGGGTATAGAGTGCAGTATCTGCCCCAGCAGGGGGTAACAGAGGGTATAGAGTGCAGTATCTGCCCCAGCAGGGGGTAACAGAGGGTATAGAGTGCAGTATCTGCCCAGCAGGGGTAACAGAGGGTATAGAGTGCAGTATCTGCCCCAGCAGGGGGTAACAGAGGGTATAGAGTGCAGTATCTGCCCCAGCAGGGGGTAACAGAGGGTATAGAGTGCAGTATCTGCCCCAGTAGGGGGTAACAGAGGGTATAGAGTGCAGTATCTGCCCAGCAGGGGTAACAGAGGGTATAGAGTGCAGTATCTGCCCCAGTAGGGGTAACAGAGGGTATAGAGTGCAGTATCTGCCCCAGTAGGGGGTAACAGAGGGTATAGAGTGCAGTATCTGCCCCAGCAGGGGGTAACAGAGGGTATAGAGTGCAGTATCTGCCCCAGCAGGGGGTAACAGAGGGTATAGAGTGCAGTATCTGCCCCAGTAGGGGGTAACAGAGGGTATGAGTGCAGTATCTGCCCCAGCAGGGGGTAACAGAGGGTATAGAGTGCAGTATCTGCCCCAGCAGGGGTAACAGAGGGTATAGAGTGCAGTATCTGCCCAGCAGGGGGTAACAGAGGGTATAGAGTGCAGTATCTGCCCAGCAGGGGGTAACAGGGTATAGAGTGCAGTATCTGCCCAGCAGGGGGTAACAGAGGGTATAGAGTGCAGTATCTGCCCCAGCAGGGGGTAACAGAGGGTATAGAGTGCAGTATCTGCCCCAGTAGGGGGTAACAGAGGGTATAGAGTGCAGTATCTGCCCCAGCAGGGGGTAACAGAGGGTATAGAGTGCAGTATCTGCCCCAGCAGGGGGTAACAGAGGGTATAGAGTGCAGTATCTGCCCCAGTAGGGGGTAACAGAGGGTATAGAGTGCAGTATCTGCCCCAGCAGGGGGTAACAGAGGGTATAGAGTGCAGTATCTGCCCCAGCAGGGGGTAACAGAGGTATAGAGTGCAGTATCTGCCCCAGTAGGGGGTAACAGAGGGTATAGAGTGCAGTATCTGCCCCAGCAGGGGGTAACAGAGGGTATAGAGTGCAGTATCTGCCCAGCAGGGGGTAACAGAGGGTATAGAGTGCAGTATCTGCCCCAGCAGGGGGTAACAGAGGGTATAGAGTGCAGTATCTGCCCCAGTAGGGGGTAACAGAGGGTATAGAGTGCAGTATCTGCCCCAGTAGGGGGTAACAGAGGGTATAGAGTGCAGTATCTGCCCCAGTAGGGGGTAACAGAGGGTATAGAGTGCAGTACTCCGCTTCTCTTTTTCCTCGCCGGACGCTTGTGTAGTGGAGATGTTGCAGTGTGTTTTATTACACGCTGCATTTACAGCCGCGGCCAAACGTTTTCAGAATGGCACAAATATGGCTGGTGTCAGACGAGCGCAGTGTTAACACACATTTATGATCAATAGAGACCACACACGAAGTACGTCCGCGGCAAACGGACGCAGGTTAGGCAAGAACGTCGAACCGCTAGAACGGACGTGTGGAGTGCGCCATGTCCACAACGACCGCATAGCTTTGTGTGTGAGTAATGGAACGTGGTCAGACGGACGGCATTTATACGTCTGGCATTTACACGTCCAGCATTTATACACCCAGCATTTACACCTCCAGCATTTATACACGTCCAGCGTTTATACGTCCAGTATTTATACATCCGGTATTTATACGCCCAGCATTTATACACCCAGCATTTACACCTCCAGCATTTACACGCCCGGCATTTACACGTCCGGCATTTACACGCCCGGCATTTATACGCCCAGCGTTTATACGTCCAGCGTTTATACGTCCGGCATTTATACCTCCAGCATTTATACCTCCAGCCATAGGCGTGCGCAGCCTATTGCATTAGGGTGTGCACCCAAAAGTTCAAAACACACACACATTATATATATATATATATATATATAAAATATACTTATGCAAACACACACACACACACTCACGCATTCAGCCAAAATATATCATTACTATAGGGGTCATTCACAGAGCATTGAAATGCCGCTGACTGTTGTTCCCTGCACTTCGGGGAATCAAATTGCCCCACCCTGCGGTGAATTCACCATTCACCGCAGGGTCCCCAAAGTGCATGGAATCAGCCACTCGCAACAGGAACCAGGACGCCGTGATCGGCCAGAGGTGACTGCGAGAGGACAGCGAGGGAACGCAGGGACAGGTATGTAACAGCCCAGGTGTGGCTCGGGGTTACTGCTTTCAGCATTGAAATTTAACCGCAAGCCACACGGAAAACAGCCAGGGGGCTGAATAAATGCACTGATTTTGACGTATAAAAATGTCAAAATCGGACTGCCAGGGAGGTTAAGGTCTTGTTACCAAGCACCAATATTTAGTCTCCTACCTGTATCTCACGATGCTTTATTCACTATTCTTACTTTGTGCAGTGCAGGCAGAAGATATAGCAGCGATTCTAGCAGCCATACCAGCCTTTTGGATGCAGGGCAAGGGGGCAACGCCAGGCTGAGACAAGGACACGGGTGGCCGAATTTTGCACACAGCAGCCTGTTTAAAGACAAATACCTGCATTTACACACACAGCCATACGTTCACATAACTATATATCCCCTACACCCCGGGGTATGTAGCAATAAACTCCCAGTAGTGTGTGGTATGTGTGTGAGCGTAGCAGAGAATCCACAGCAATAAAAACGCACAGTAATGTGCGGTATGTATGAGCATGTCACAGAGCTCCACAACAAAACTCACAGTAATGTTTGCTGTGTATGGGCGTATCAGAATCCACAGCAATAAAACTCACAGTTAGGCTAGGGTCAGACTGAGGCAGTGCGACTGCGCGTGCAGGCGCACTTAATTACGGCCGCAGTAGCAGCAAATGCCGGGCAATGACGGCCAATATACGAAGTACGGTCGCACAAAAGTCCGGCTGCGCAACGCAAGTGGAAAATGAACGCATTTTGTCGAGAACGTAAAACCTCTAGTACGGACGTACAGAGTGCGCTGCGCCCCGCTAGAGGCGTGTGTGCGTGAATTGGAGATGTCAGACACTGCTAATGTCCGGCCAACATAACGTCCAGATGCACAAAGTGTTTTTATTGATGATCCGTACAAAATCACGGATGCAAAAGCGCATCGTATGACCGCTATCGCGTACTCCGTGAAAAAATACGTCCATTCGTTCGAACGTACTTTTTCACAGACAACGTGAAAATGCGTTCGTCTGACCCTAGCCTAATGTGCAACGTGTATGAGCATATCATAGAATCCACAGCAATTAAACTCAGCAATGTGCTCTGTGTATGAGCGTATCACACATTCCACAGCAATAAAACCCCAGCAAAGTGCTGTGTATGAGCGTATCACAAAATCCACAGCAATAAAACTCCCCAGCAATGTGCTCTGTGTATAAGCGTATCACAAAATCCACAGCAATAAAACTCCCCAGTAATGTGCTCTGTGAGCGTATCACAAAATCCACAGCAATAAAACCTCCCAGGAATGTGCTGTGCGTATCAGCGTATCACAAAATCCACAGAAATAAACCCCCAGTAATGTGCTGTGTGTGCGAGCGTATCACAAAATCCACAGAAATAAACCCCCAGTAATGTGCTGTGTGTGCGAGCGTATCACAAAATCCACAGAAATAAACCCCCAATAATGTGCTGTGTGTGTGAGCGTATCACAAAATCCACAGAAATAAACTCCCAGTAATGTGCTGGTGTGTGCGAGCGTATCACAAAATTTACAGAAATAAACCCCCAGTAATGTGCTGTGTGTGCGAGCGTATCACAAAATCCACAGAAATAAACCTCCAGTATTGAGCTGTGTGTGCGAGGCGTATCACAAAATCCACAGAAATAACCCCCAGTATTGTGCTGTGTGTGTGCGAGTGTATCACAAAATCCAGAAATAAACCCCCAGTATTGTGCTGTGTGTGCGAGCGTATCACAAAATCCACAGAAATAAACCCCCAGTATTGTGCTGTGTGTGCGAGGCGTATCACAAAATCCACAGAAATAAACCCCCAGTATTGTGCTGTGTGTGCGAGTGTATCACAAAATCCAGAAATAAACCCCCAGTATTGTGCTGTGTGTGCGAGCGTATCACAAAATCCACAGAAATAAACCCCCAGTATTGTGCTGTGTGTGCGAGGCGTATCACAAAATCCACAGAAATAAACCCCCAGTATTGTGCTGTGTGTGCGAGTGTATCACAAAATCCAGAAATAAACCCCCAGTATTGTGCTGTGTGTGCGAGTGTATCACAAAATCCACAAAAATAAACCCCCAGTAATGTGCTGTGTGTGCGAGCGTATCACAAAATCCACAGAAATAAACCCCCCTGTAATGTGCGGCGCCTATAATATATAAAAGTTGCCCCCTCTCCTGCTTACTTTTTTTTTTTTTTTTTCATTTTCAGGGAGGGGGTTGAATTTTGGTCCAGAGGGGGGGGGGTCAAGGAGGGGGAGCCCAGCTGGCCGCATCCAACGGATAGCCGCCGGGACCTCTCACCCCCGCAGGCCTGGCGGCAGCCTCCGCTTCCCTGGTGGTCCGGTGGATGTGGGTGCTGCACCGCGATCTTTGCTTACAGTCCGCAGTGCACGTCCCACAGGGAGTGACTGGACTCCAGCTGAGCGCCCGATCGCAGGTGCCCTGTCACCTGACCGCCGGCGCTCTGACACAGTCAGTAAGCGCCGGCGGTCAGATGACAAGTCATCAGCAATCGCCGGCGCTCAGCTCGTAGCCAGTCACTCGCTGTGGGACGTGCACTGCGGTCTGTAAGCACAGATCGCGGTGCAGCACCCACATCCACCGGACCACCAGGGAAGCGGAGGCTGCCGCCAGGCCTGCGGAATTGAAGGGTCCCGGCGGCTATCCGTTGGATGCGGCCAGCCGGGACCCAGAGTGTTCCGCGGGGTGTGCGTCGGGGGCCGGCATTAGGGTGTGCCCAGGCACACCCGGCACACCCCGTGCGCACGCCTATGCCTCCAGCATTTATACGTCCAGCATTTATACCTCCAGCCTTTACACGCCCAGCATTTACACGCCCAGCATTTACACGCCCAGCATTTATACCTCCAGCATTTATACCTCCAGTATTTTTGACGGACATAATGTTTTTTCATATTAATTTATATATTCTCCTACATCCGTCCAAAAAAGTCAGTCACAAAAACGGACTGTGTGGCCACTGCTTTGTCGTCAGTCAGAAAGTGCGTCCGTTGAGCACAGACGCACAGTCCGTACAAAATGCGCTCGTCTGACCCGAGCCTTTACGTTTTCACACAGTCTGCTGCCTGTGTGATTTATGATATTTTTGTCAGATGTTGCTATGGTTACTGACATATAAATACAAGCATTAAAGGATCTATTAACTGTTTTTTATTTTTTAGAAAGGATTTTACCAGGAAGGATACATTGAGATTTCTCTAGTTTTCAGTATGTCCCGGGAGGCGAGTCTGTACCGTTACATTAAGTTGATGCAGTGTTAACCCTTCTTTTTCAAGACCCCTGCAATTTGCCCTGACGGCTGTCAATCATCTTCTGGGCCACACCCTGACTGGCAGCCGCCCATCCCTACATAATCAATGCTTGGAGTTTGTGGGTTTCTGCTGCCCCCCCCCCCCCCATTGATGATTGACCACACGTTGTCATTGGGATTCATGTCTGGGGAGTTTCCTGGCCATGACCCCAAATTTCGATGTCTCTTTCCTTGAGCCCCTTAGTCTTTGCTTGTGGCAAGGCGCTCCATCACGCTGGAAAAGGCATTGCGCGCCAGCTAACTGTGCTTGGATGGTTGGGAGAAGTTTCTCTCGGAGGATGTTTTTGTGCCATTCTTTGTTCTTGGGTAAATCACCCTTACTAAGCCCAAAAAAATCTGGTCCATTTCATGCAATCCCTCTAACCACCAGTTTCACCTTCCCTCTGCTCCCATTTGTTTCTGTTACCCTAGTCCCTTAGAGTGTAAGATCATGGGATGTCTGCCTGAGCTTTTTGTTTAAAGTGATGTATAACCTGGACAGTTATCCGACGACCAGGGTTATTTCCTCATGTATCATGTAAGTCTGCTGTTTGTTCATCCCCATTGTAAAGCGCTATGGAATTTGTTGGCGCTGTATAAGTACTTGTAACTGTAACTTTGTATTTCTGTAACAATTCAATGTTCTTGAACCCAGGACATACTTGAAAACGAGAGAAATCTCAATGTATCCGTCCTGGTAAAATCCTTTATAAATAAATAAATAATAAATAAATAAATGGTGATCGAGCCCCCTCCCTTGGCTGAGCAGTAACCGCACACATGAATGGTCTCAGGACGCTTTACTGTCGGCGTGACACAGGACTGGTGGCAGGGGTGTGGAAATGTAAAAAAAATTGACTTGTCCAATGGACTAAAGTGGAAACTCCATCTACTTGTCCTGATAAGAAACAGAATTTCAACAAAACAGCATTAAGTCTTTATTAACATAAAGAGAACAAACACAGGGATTTACATTAAATAGAACACGTTTTATTGCACTGCAATTTACTCACACCCACACAACCCAGATCACAGTAATGTGCAGTGTGAGTGTATCACAGAGCTGCACAGCAATAAAACGCACACTAATACACACCACACATTACTGTATCCCAGAGCTGCACAGCAATAAAACTCACAGTAATGTGCGGTGTGTATGAGTGTATCACAGAGCTGCACAGCAATAAAATGCACACTAATACACACCACACATTACTGTGAGTTTTATTGCTGTGCAGCTCTGTGATACACTAATACACACCACACATTACTGTTTCACAGAGCTGCACAGCAATAAAACTCACAGTAATGTGCAGTGTGTAATGAGCGTATCACAGCTGCACAGCAATAAAACTCACACTCCTACACTGCACATTACTGTGAGTTTTATTGCTGTGGAGCTCTGTAATAAACACCGCACATTACTGTGAGTTTTATTGCTGTGCAGCTCTGTGATACACTCATACACACTGCACATTACTGTATCACAGAGCTGCACAGCAATAAAACTCACAGTAATGTGCAGTGTGTATTAGTGTATCACAGAGCCCCACAGCAATAAAACTCAGTAATGTGCAGTGTATGAGTGTGAGTTTTATTGCTGTGCAGCTCTGTGATACACTAATACACACCACACATTACTGTGAGTTTTATTGCTGTGGCGCTCTGTGATACAGTAATGTGCAGTGTGTATGAGCGTATCACAGAGCTCCACAGCAATAAAACTCACAGTAATGTGTGGTGTGTATCACAGAGCTGCACTACAATAAAACTCACAGTAATGTGCGGTGTGTATGAGCGTATCACAGCTCCACAGCAATAAAACTCACAGTAATGTGCAGTGTGTATGAGCGTGAGTTTTATTGCTGTGGAGCTGTGATACGCTCATACACACCGCACATTACTGTGAGTTTTATTGTAGTGCAGCTCTGTGATACACACCACACATTACTGTGAGTTTTATTGCTGTGGAGCTCTGTGATACATGAATACACACTGCACATTACTGTGAGGTTTATTGCTGTGGAGCTTTGTGATACGCTCATACACACTGCACATTACTGTATCACAGAGCTGCACAGCAATAATACTGACAGTAATGTGTGGTGTGTATTAGTGTGTTTTATTGCTGTGCAGCTCTGTGATACACTCATACACACTGCACATTACTGTATCACAGAGCTGCACAGCAATAAAACTCACAGTAATGTGCAGTGTATGAGTGTGAGTTTTATTGCTCTGCAGCTCTGTGATACACTAATACACACCACACATTACTGAGTTTTATTGCTGTGCAGCTCTGTGATACACTCATACACACCGCACATTACTGTATCACAGAGCTGCACAGCAATAAAAAGCACACTAATACACACCACACAGTACTATGAGTTTTTTATTGCTGTGCAGCTCTGATACACTAATACACACCACACATTACGGTTTCACAGAGCTGCACAGCAATAAAACTCACAGTAATGTGCAGTGTGTATGAGCGTATCACAGAACTCCACAACAATAAAACTCAGTAATGTGCGGTGTGTATGAGCGTATCACAGAACTCCACAGCAATAAAACTCACAGTAATGTGTGGTGTGTATGAGCTTATCACAGAGCTGCAGAGCAATAAAACACACACTAATACACACCACACGTTACTGTGAGTTTTATTGCTGTGCAGCTCTGTGATACAGTAATGTGCAGTGTGTATTAGTGTATCACAGAGCTGCACAGCAATAAAACTCATACACTGCACATTACTGTGAGTTTTATTGCTGTGGCGCTCTGTGATACGCTCATACACACCACACATTACTGTAAAAGTAACATCAGGAAGCATTATTTTACTGAGAGGGTGGTGGATACAAGGAACAGTCTTCCAGTAGAAGTGGTAGAGACCAAAACAGTAATTGAATTTAAGCAGGCATGGGATAGGCATAAGGCTATCCTAAACAAAAGATAAATCCAGGTTAAGTATCCATGTAATTGGGCAGACTAGATGGGCCGAAAGGTTCTTATCTGCCCACATTTTCTATAATTCTATACACTGCACATTACTGAATCACAGAGCTCCACAGCAATAAAACTCAAAAACAATTATGCTGTTTATTTGAATATTGTTTATTTGGTGGTGTCCAATCCCGCAGCTCAATCAACTTTAGGAGATGGTGCTGGTGCTTGCTGGACTGTCTTCGGCGCCTCAAGCTTCTTCCCTTCACTTGAAGCTCTCCTTGAAATTCTTGATCTGATAAATGGTTGCATTAGGTGCAATCTTACTCGCAGCGATATCTACGGCTAGAACGGAGGTGCGGAGTGCGCCACGTCTGCAACGTCCATGTAGCTTTGTGTGTGAGTGATGAAACGAGGTCAGATGGACTGCATTTATACGTCCAGCATTTATACGTCCAGCATTTACAGTCATGGCCAAAATTGTTGGCACCCCAGACATTTTTCCAGAAAATCAAGTATTTCTCACAGTTGCAGTATTGCAGTACCACATGTTTTGCTATACACATGTTTATTCCCTTTGTGTGTATTGGAACAAAACAAAAAAAAGGGAGGAAAAAAAGCAAATTGGACATAATGTCACACAAAACTCCAAGAATGGGCTGGACAAAATTCTTGGCACCTTAACTTAATATTTGGTTGCACACCCTTTGGAAAGAATAACTGAAATCAGTGGCTTCCTATCACCATCAATAAGCTTCTTACACCTCTCACCCGGGATTTTGGACCACTCTTTCTTTGCAAACTGCTCCAGGTCTCTCTTATTGGAAGGGCGCCTTTTCCCAACAGCAATTTTAAGATCTCTCCACAGGTGTTCGATGGGATTTAGATCTAGACTCATTGCTGGCCACTTCAGAACTCTCCAGCGCTTTGTTGTCATCCATCTCTGGGTGCTTTTTGACGTATGTTTGGGGTCATTGTCCTGCTGGAAGACCCAAGATCTCGGACACAAACCCAGCTTTCTGACACTGGGCTCTACAGTGCGACCCAAAATCCTTTGGTAATCCTCAGATTTCATGATGCCTTGCACACATTCAAGGCACCCAGTGTCAGAGGCAGCAAAACAACCCAAAACATCATTGAACCTCCACCATATTTCACTGTAGGTACAGTGTTCTTTTCTTTGTAGGCCTCATTCTGTTTTCGGTAAACATTAGAATGATGTGCTTTACCAAAAAGCTCCATCTCGGTCTCATCTGTCACAAGACGTTTTCCCAGAAGGATTTTGGCTTACTCAAGTACATTTTGGCAAACTGTAGTCTTGCTTTTTTATGTCTCTGTGTCAGCAGTGGGGTCCTCCAGGGTCTCCTGCCATAGCGTTTCATTTCATTTAAATGTCGACGGATAGTTTGCGCTGACACTGATGCTCCCTGAGCCTGCAGGACAGCTTGAATTTCTTTGGAACTTGTTTGGGGGCGCTTATCCACCATCCGGACTATCCTGCGTTGCAACCTTTCATCAATTTTTCTCTTCCGTCCACCCACAGAGAGATTAGCTACAGTGCCATGGGTTGCAAACTTCTTGAATTTCCCGATTCGTGTTTTCGGATGCGTCCGAATTTCCGAAAAATTTTAGATCCGAAAATTTCAGATCCGAAATGTTTTCCGAGCCGAAACGAAATATTTTCGGATTTTTCGAATGGACTTGAAATGTGTCAAACGAGGAGAACAGATGTTCCGAAAAACGAAAATTTTCTCGAAAAACGAAAATTTTCCGAAAAACGAAAATTTGGTGAAAAAAACGAAAAGTCGATACAAAAAACGGGCAAAATGACACTAAAAATACGAAAAATGGTCGATATTCCGAAAAATGTGCAATTCCGAAAAACGAAAATTTTCCGAAATTACGAAAAGTCGATACAAAAACCGAGCACAGTGACACGAAAATACGAAAAACAGTCGAAATTCCGAAAAAAAAATGTACCCGAAAAACGGGCCGAATCGAATCGAATCCGAAATCGGTCGAAACGAGCCGAATCGAAAAGTTTAAAAATCCGAAAAATCGAACCGAATCGAACCGAAAAAAAAATCGGTGCACAAGCCTACTGGAGAATGAAAAATTCTAGGTCAAAATAGCCAAACCAGAAAAATTCTCCCTTTCATCTCACTTTCCAAATCAGCTATTTTGACCTAGAATTTTTCATTCTCCAGTCATTCTCCTGCTTTTCACGCTCTCTGAATAACCCTGTAAGTGAACTTCTCTCCTTTTTATCTGCTTTCAGGTGTGATTTTTTTACTGCCCACACTTGTTACTTGCCCCAGGTGAGTTTACAGGAGCATCACATGCTTGAAACAATCTTATTTATACACAATTTTGAAGGGGTGCCAAGAATTTTGTCCAGCCCATTTTTGGAGTTTTGTGTGACATTATGTCCAATTTGCTTTTTTTCCTCCCTCTTTTGTTTTGTTCCAATACACACAAAGGGAATAAACATGTGTATAGCAAAACATGTCTTACTGCAATACTGCAACTGTGAGAAATACTTGATTTTCTGGAAAAATGTCTGGGGTGCCAACAATTTCGGCCATGACTGTATACGCCCAGCATTTATACGTCCAGCATTTATACGTCCAGCATTTATACGTCCAGCATTTATACGTCCGGCATTTATACGACCAGCATTTACACATCCAGCATTTATATGTCCAGCATTTATACGTCCAGCATTTATACGTCCAGCATTTACACGTCCAGCATTTATATGTCCAGCATTTATACGTCCAGCGTTTACACGCCCAGTATTTACACGCCCAGCATTTACACGTCCAGCATTTATACGTCCAGCATTTATACGTCCGGCATTTATACGTCCAGCATTTATACGTCCAGCATTTATACGCCCAGCATTTACACGCCCAGCATTTATACGTCCAGCATTTTTGGCGGACAGAATGTTTTTTCGTTTTAATTTATTTTCCCTGCTACATCAGTCAAAAAATCCGTCAGTGAAAAAAACGGACTGTGTGGCCACTACCTTGTTGTCAGTCAGTAAGTGCGTCCGTTGTGCACGGACGCACAGTCCGTACAAAATGTGCTCATCTGACCCGAGCCTAAATCTCTTTTTATGAAAAGCAATGACTTCATAATGACGTGTTTCCCGGCAGGTAATGTAAATATATGGTCTATACTACGGCAGGTAATGGAAATATATGGTCTATACTACGGCAGGTAATGGAAATATATGGTCTATACTACGGCAGGTAATGGAAATATATGGTCTATACTACGGCAGGTAATGGAAATATATGGTCTATACTACGGCAGGTAATGGAAATATAGGTCTATACTACGGCAGGTAAGGAATATATGGTCTATACTACGGCAGGTAATGGAAATATATGGTCTATACTACGGCAGGTAATGGAAATATATGGTCTATACTACGGCAGGTAATCATGTGGAAAAACGAAAGAAAACTCCTGCAGGAATAGTAAAAAAGGCAGGGGACTCCAGCGTCTATAGGAACCACCGTTCAATCTATTACTAATCTAGTAATACTATTTGATTTTTGATTTATGCCGGTGACTGCCCTTGATAAAGTCTATTTCATAGAGGAAACGCGTCGTGCTTTTATCTGTTGATATTTTATTTGGAATAAAAGTTTTAGATTGAATTTATTAACTTTTATTGCTCATCATTCCATCCATTGGCTATTCCAGCTTCCACACTGATACACCTATGAGATTGAACGGTGGTTGGTGTAGACGCTGGAGTTCCCTCGCCTTTTTTTCTATTCCTGGGTGGAGGAGTGGACCATCTCCTGGGAAATACTTCAGCGAATTTATTCAGATAAGTCCTTCTTCTATCACCTATTGCGTGTTTTTTTCCCTGCAGCAATAGTGACAGTCAATATCCAGAAACAGAAATGGGGGTAACCCTGGAACATGGATAGAACAAAGGATATTGATTGACTGAGATATAAATTTTTACTTTTATTGGAAACTAAAAACCAGATCAACATAATGACAAACCAAAGAATAGATAAAAAGTCTCTGTGGCTCCAATCAGCGTAATAAATGCCACATAGGGTACGGGGTGCACCGAGATAAACAACCTAAATTCTGTCAACCCCTATCAAAGTGAAGAAACGGACCTTCGTGGGTTGGCACAATATGACAGAGAGAAGCTGCTATAGAGAGAGAGAGAAGCTGCTATAGAGATAGAGAAGCTGCTATAGAGATAGAGAAGCTGCTATAGAGATAGAGAAGCTGCTATAGAGAGATAGAGAAGCTGCTATAGAGATAGAGAAGCTGTTATAGAGATAGAGAAGCTGCTATAGAGATAGAGAAGCTGCTATAGAGAGAGAGAAGCTGGTATAGAGAGAGAGAAGCTGCTATAGAGAGAGAGAAGCTGCTATAGAGAGATAGAGAAGCTGCTATAGAGATAGAGAAGCTGCTATAGAGATAGAGAAGCTGCTATAGAGATAGAGAAGCTGCTATAGAGAGAGAGAAGCTGCTATAGAGATAGAGAAGCTGCTATAGAGAAGAGAGAAGCTGCTATAGAGAGAGAGAAGCTGCTATAGAGATAGAGAAGCTGCTATAGAGAGAGAGAAGCTGCTATAGAGATAGAGAAGCTGCTATAGAGAGAGAGAAGCTGCTATAGAGATAGAGAAGCTGCTATAGAGAGAGAGAAGCTGCTATAGAGATAGAGAAGCTGCTATAGAGATAGAGAAGCTGCTATAGAGAGATAGAGAAGCTGCTATAGAGATAGAGAAGCTGCTATAGAGAGATAGAGAAGCTGCTATAGAGAGATAGAGAAGCTGCTATAGAGAGAAGAGAAGCTGCTATAGAGAGAGAAGCTGCTATAGAGAGATAGAGAAGCTGCTATAGAGATAGAGAAGCTGCTATAGAGAGATAGAGAAGCTGCTATAGAGAGATAGAGAAGCTGCTATAGAGAGAGAGAAGCTGCTATAGAGATAGAGAAGCTGCTATAGAGAGAGAAGAAGCTGCTATAGAGATAGAGAAGCTGCTATAGAGAGATAGAGAAGCTGCTATAGAGATAGAGAAGCTGCTATAGAGAGAAGCTGCTATAGAGATAGAGAAGCTGCTATAGAGAGAGAAGCTGCTATAGAGATAGAGAAGCTGCTATAGAGAGATAGAGAAGCTGCTATAGAGAGATAGA